>DWNE01005174.1:0-14287 GCA_018249875.1 Cecropterus toxeus | reverse complement strand
TCTTTGTAATGCAATATAAATATCATAAATTACTAAAAAATACAAGTTTTTATTTCCAATCGGAAAAGGGCACTCTTATTGAGACATCCTATATCATCGCTTTTATAAAAGTATTTTAAAATATTTCGAAAACTTTTAAGCATACACGTGGACATTATCACAAGATATATCTGACGTGCACGTGTTTAATGTATAATAATCTAAATCAGTTAGATAAACGATAACTTAAATAATAAACACTCGAAGAATTTATCCACTATCTCAGTCCTCATGTGTGACAACGCATTTGTAATTGACTTCTGTTTTACGTGAAAACGGTTAGAGCTGCCAGTTTAATTATTGAATTACTATATAGATATTTGCTGTGTCCCATGGTTTTAAGAAAACAAACAAACATCATCGTCAACCCATTATTGACCCACTGCTGGGCACGTGTCTGCGAGTGCTAGTCCACCGTACACTGCGCTGACCAAGTACAAATTGATAGACTTCACACTTTTGAGATTGTTTTAGAGAACTCTCAGATGTGCAGGTTTCTTCACAATGTTCGCGATGTTTCCTTGACCGTAAAGCAGTGATAATTAAATCTTAATACGCACATCATTTCAGAAAAATCTGTGGTAGCCTGGGATTTGAACCTCGGACCCTCGATTGAGAGGCCGAGTTTCAACCAATAGGCTGCTCTAACAAACATAGCGTGCTATTGAATAGCCAATTACCTTCCTCGATAAATTGACTGTTCAACAAATAGGTACGTATTTTTTCAATGTGAACCAGTAGTTCCGTAGATTAGTGCGTTCAACCAAACAAACTCTTCAGCGAAATAAATGTAAACTTATAGATTAAAATATAGATATGAGGTACTCTTAATCACAACACCTTTATCAATAAATGATTGACATGAAATAAACATGTGGACCTTCCAGATTTAAGATTCCATATAATAGATAAGACAATGTAAGTGACAAACTGATTAGAAGTATAGGGTGTCCCAAAATTAACGCAAGATTTGAATTTATCACCATTTATGCAGTAAAGTGTTGGCAACCCTAAAAAAATAACATTTCGACTCCTGACAGGTTAAGGTTAGTAAAATGGAGCTTTACACTATAGAATAACAAGTCTTCATTACTGAACAATATTTATTATTTATTTATTAAAAGTAATGAAGCTTAGCGACCGCAGTTTGTAAATTGCATACAAAATATAGTCGGAAAAGTGTTCTTAACGGTTGGAAAACTTCGCTAACTGTCGGAGATTATCCTATTAGTTGAAAAATGCAATAATTACTGCATGACATTATCTGGTCGTGTACTCTCTCCTTTCGGTGATCAAAATTGGCCCACTAAACCCACTGAAATCATTATTATTTGTTATTCCGTAATTATTGTTAATTATTATTTGTTAATCCTATGCACTTTATGATTCAATAAAATATAAAAATCAAACGACTGAAAACTGTGCTTTCTATTTAATTCAAATCTTGCGTTAATTTGAGACACCCTATATAATGTTGCAAATACTTAAAGGTAGCTAGGTAGTTAAGTGCACCGGTGCGTTCCATTGGTGATCCCGGAGGCCCCTGCATCGCTGAGGAAGGCCACCGAGAGGTTTTTAGTGGGTAAAAATCTCACATAATTGGGAGTCTCTCCAAAGGCTTCGGTGTATCTCTTGAAGGTTTCCCCCCAAAAAGGGCGGTTGCTACAGGTGATACGTTAAAGGCATTGTTCCCGATCACGGGTAAAATATTAGCGGGAGTCGAACCCAAATACGGAGTGTTCCGTATGTGTAATTTTTTTATTGATTTTTTGCTATCAAACAGATTTTCTACAATATATTATTTCTTGCCAAATTCTATAATTTTAGATCAATAGGAAGTGCCCTATAGGTTTTGATGAAATTTACAACACGACAATAAAAAAACACATAATAATAAACTTATAATTTGTTTAATTATTATAATTATATCTATGAATAAATCTCTCCTTCCGAATACGTATATAAAATTTTATTACAACATAATATTTTTTGTTATTAGGCCTTATTCTCGCTCTATATTGATAACCATCGACGCTAGTTTTGCTCTGTTTATTTTGAAACTAGGGGTCATTGGCAACTTGTCCAGGAATACAACACCCCCTCGAAGCTGTTTTGAATCGGTTAATGTATCTGAAATTTAAGAAACAGAAAGATATATAAAGTTATTAGATACGTTTGTGTAACTCTATTTTGTTACCAAACTGTGGGTTCCATGATATTTCATATGAGTAGATATATGAATGTATGATAACAATTTTCACTTGTAAAGTAGCCAACGAGCATGTAGGTTTACCAGGTGGTAGAACCAGTGAAGTTCAGCGGTGGGTACCACCGCCACACCTATTTCTAGCGTAAAGCAGTTCTTGTGTTCCCGTATACACCGTATATTCGGTATACTTATACATGACTCACATATAAGTGAGGCGGCAACCACATCTTTCTCATATAATATGAGGCGACCAGCTTAGTCCTCGGGAGTAGTAACTCATCCGCGATCGAGTTCAGATAGAACCCCTGTTCTATATGAAGTTTGCCAGGTGGTAGAACAAATGTAGTTCGAACGGGGAAGTACCACCGCCACACCTGTTTCTAGCGTGAAACAGTTCTTTCAGTGGAAGGGTGTGGTTGCCAGCTCACTTTTATATGAGGCGACCAACTCAGTCCTCGGGAGTAGCAGCGCATCTGTGGTTGACTTCAGATCAGGACCCCTCTTCTATATGAAGTTGCTTACAAATGTCCATGGGCGGCAGTAACCGCTTACTATCAGGTGGGCTGCTTGCTCGTTTGCAATTTCATATTTATAAAAAAAAGTTGCTTACAGATGTCCATGGACGGCAGTAACCACTTACCATCAGGTGGGCTGTATGCTCGTTTGCTACTTCAGTCTGATAAAAAAACAATACAATCAATTTCATGGTACAGCTGCAACTGCCCGCGGACATTTGATCACGCAAAGCGGCCCAACTGGAGTAGAACACAGAGATGCATTGGTACCTTTTCGGTCTAAGTTTACCTCGTATGGGTGTGTCACCCATACAAAAAAAAAACAATATACTGCAAGCATTTGAGAAATCGGTAAGTGCCTCTTTTTTTAACCCTTGTCACTAGGTTTGTGATGGCGTAGTGGAAACAGAGTATGAGTACCTGTATTATCATCATAAAATATGTGTAATCTTAGAAATACTTCGACTGATTATAAGCAGATTTCTTGCCGAAAAATAAGGAAACTGACTTTTTATCTCGACCAAGACGTCAGTTGCCATTGTAATCGATTCTAAACCAACGCCTGATATATTTTTTCAGCAAAAATGTAAATTATCTTAGGCTATAAAATATCACGACTACGTATCATCTAAAGTCGCTGGGCATCCAACGATCAGGTTAACAGAACCTGAGTATGAATCAGTAACCCGAATACCAACTGGATAGAGGGCACATTCGTCCTTGTTTCGTCATTTTGAAGGGCTATAATCAGTAGCGTAGCGTTCGGCCCGCGGCAGCACATTTTGAGGGGCGGCAAAAAAGATATGGCAACCTTGTTATTTTTTTGGTCGTCAAGTTAGATATTGTAGTTATTTTTTTCTTTTGGTCGTCAACTTAGACATTGTAGTTTTTTTTTTTGGAGTTAGATATTGTCGTTATATTTGGTCAATTTAGATATTGACGACCCGCGTGGTCGAGCGGTCACCATACCGGTCTAACGCGCAGTGGGTCCCGGGTTCGATTCCCGGCCAGACAGAAATATGAATGATGAGTTTAGATTTCTGTTCTGGGTCTGGGTGTTTGTGTGTCCATGGCACCCACGACACAGGAGAAAATCCTAGTGTGGGGCTATGAGTGTAGAAAGCGAGTTTTGTTTTTTTGGTCGTCAAGTTAGATATTATCGTTTTTTTTTCTTGCAAACTAAAATTTGTGAAGGGGTGGTGAGTTTAACTTCCGCCCCAGGCGGCGTAAGCCCATGCTACACTACTGTCTACAATAATCGAGATTTAGGCTGACGGATATCAGGCGTTTAACCATACCCACCTTTAACTAAGTCTTTGATCTCCTGCGCCGTTACATTAGAATCTTCCTGTCGTACTACGCAAGCTACTGGGAGATCGCCTTTTTCCGGATCAGGTATTCCCGTAACCGCCACGTCGGATACACCTGGATGCTTTAATATAACTTGCTCTATTTCTACAGGCGATATCTGGAATATTTACTCTTGATAAGAACGAAATCAGAACACAAATATAAGTTACTAGCTGTATCACGCTGTTTCACTCGCGTTTATTAGAGAACAATCTATTATAAACAAACAAACATGGCGTAATGTCATATGGCCTAAAGCCTTCCACGATAAATTTACTATTCAACACAAAAATATTTTTTCCGGTAGTTTCTGAGATTAGTGCGTTATACCAAACAAACTCTACTGCTTTATAATATTTGTATAGATAGTATAGATTAATATTTATTTTTAGGCGTTATTTTGAAGAAATTTAGGCTTTAACAATGTCAGATAACTCCATCCGATAGTGCAATGACCTTTTTTTTATTATATGGCAAAGGGAGCGGCCGTGCGACAGTCTCTGTTCGGAACTTGTATATAGTCACGATGTTGAGAAAACTCCGATAGCGTGTTTCAGAATACGGTGACGTCATCTTTTTTTTGTGTAGCGGGAGGTCACCACAATTATATTGATGTAGCAAATGGGCATGCAACATAATTGTAAAGTCACTGTCGCTTATGGACGATAAAGCAACAATAATATATTATATTTTCTAAATCTAATTGTACAAATTTTATTAAAATCGATTACAATGCTTTTGAGAGTTGCCTTATCACAGATTCTATAAACTTAAGAAATAAATTTATTGGAACCACCATTAACAATTGAAACGTAAAGCAATTTATTATTACAAGTTTTATAGGTGCTGTCAACTAAACCTTATACATAGGGTTGACAGCCGCACTATAATATGTAGTATTGTACTATATTTCGGCGTACTATATACTATTGAACAAATAACGTAAAAATACTATATTGTCGACTAACTAATAAATACATCAGTTGTAAATCGGAATTTTACGAACGCGTCTTTACATTATTTTTAAACCAAGCATGTCAGAAATCTAGATTTATTAAAATAATTAAGTTTTTGTCTACATATATCATGTATGTTTTGTCCATAAAATACTATGTTTTATATGTGTACTATATTTTTATAGTTTATTTAGAAAAATATTATATTTCGTTGACAAAATTTTGCTAACCCTACTTATACCTGTATTTAATTATAATTGAACTTACCTGGTGATTCATGTACTTCATCAACATTTTTAAGCGCTCCACAAAGAAGAAATTCCACCTTTCATCCCTGTAGACTACATCACCTGTTTTCAGCCACCCATCTTTAGTTTTTACCTCTTCCGTCATTTTAGGGTTATTATAGTAGCCCTGAAAAAAATGTCATGAAAAGATGTTTCTTTTTTCGGATTTTTTTATAAGAATGAAGTAGCAAACGAGCATGCAGTCCACCTGATGGTAAGTGGTTTCACCGCCCGTGGACTTCTGGAAGCAACTTCATATAGAACCGGGGTTCTATCTGAAGTCGACCACAGATGCGTTGCCACTCCTGAGGACTAAGATGGTCGCCCCATATATAAGTGAGCCGGCAACCACACCCTTCCACCGAAGCGCAAGAACTGCTTCGCGCCAGAAATCGGTGTGGCGGTGGTACTTCCCCGGTCGAACTACATTTGTTCTACCACCTGACAAAATATAGGTGTATATGTATTATTGTCACGTTGCTGCCCATCTCCTCGATTTTGTCCGATACTCATATCCAGCTCACTTATATATAATCCATCTTAGTCCTGGGGAGATGCAAGCATCTGTGATTGACTTCAGATAGAACCCCTGATCTATATGAAGTTGCTTACAGATGTCCATGGGCGGCAATAACCACTTACCATCAGGTGGCATGCTCGTTGGATCTTTCACGGAAAATCTTACATCTTTCACGGGACGAAAGGCAGCGTGTTAGTCAAGATCTAGTCTACATGCCTAGATGAGCGCTTTTGAGGTAATCACATTTATCTTCGAAGTGGTGTCCTTATGTTTCCTTATTCTATGCGACTGTATGCATCCGGAGTTCTCGTTTACGATAACATATATATTACTTGTCTATAATATAGAAATAACAAATGAGCTTGCAGTCCATCTGATAGTAAGTCATGGCTGAATTAGTAAACTCGTAGTAGAGGTACTTTTTTTTACAGTGCCGGGACCAAAGTAGGGCTGCGGTATCCTGCTTTTCGTAACAGGCGACTAAAAGGGGGCTTCTGACGTTGTGGTCGGCAAGAATGGAAGCTCTAACCGTACGACAAGCGACCCCGGGCAGAATGGCAGTACGTATGTTCACATGCACTCGTAAAAAACAGAAGGTACAGTGAGCGCAAATGCTAACCGGGGAATAGCTAGAAAGGGGCATCGCGCTTGGAGAACTCCGGTTGCGTTCCGTTGCAGATCCTGGAGTCCTCCACACAGTGTTGAGGGCGGCCACTGGCGGGGTTTTAGTGCGGTAAAAATCCCACAAAACCCAGCGTTGCTTCCATTGCGTCGGGTACCTTTTGAAGGTTTCCCCCTCGAAAACAAAAAACGAAAGTGGTACCTGATATAAATATATATAATAAGGTAGAGGTGGTACCTTCCCGGAAAAAGAATACTTGTTATACCGCCTTTCATAGAATATTGCAATACAAATAATATAATTTAACGATAAATAAGTAGTCCTATTCTAATCTACATAATATTTGTTCAACGCTAAACCCTTTATAAAATAATTATATTGTTAACTCAATAGCTTTTGATAAGCCTATTTGCTTATTCACAATAACTTGTTGTCAGTGGTAGATATTATCTTCATTTGTGACAAATATTTGACGAACATTCTCAACATTATGATAAGTGCTTCCTTCTATCGGGAAAACCGAAGTGTGATAGCTTGTTAGATAAATAAATATAATCGTATCTAGTAAGTATCCCTAATACCAGCCAGGTGGTAGAAACAATGGAGTTCGACCGGGGAAGTACCACCGCCGAACCTATTTCTAGCGTGAAGCAGTTCTTGCGTTTCGGTGAAAGGGTATGGTTGCCGGCTCACTTTTATATGAGGCGACCATCTCAGTCCTCGGAAGTAGCAACGCATCTGTGGTCGACTTTATATAGAACCCCTGTTCGATATGAGGTTGCTTACAAATGTCCATGGGCGGCAGTAACGACTTACCATCAGATGGGCTGCTTGCTCGTCTGCTGCTTCATATTATTAAATAAAAATAATACCCATAATAAATCTAAAATCTATTTTTGTAAACAACCCCATAAGAAATATAATTAGCAGTTATTGCCTAGTGATTTCTAGTTCTGTTTTAAAGTAAAGATCCAGGGTTTGAATTCCAGTATCGCGATGTTCATATTTTTTCATTATGAATGAATAAGTGGTGAAAATATCAATGTACGTATTTGAAATTAATTTATCACTTGCTTAAATGGTGAAGTCAAACCCTACACACTTAAGTGTTCCGTAAAAAGTTTTCCAGGGTGTGAAGACTACTAATCTGCCCTTGAGAGGCGTGGTAGACTATAGCCTAAACCAGGTTCCCAGATATTTTTCGTAGACCATTTTAAAATTTTTGCTGATTCCGGCTTACCCAAATTTCTACTACGTATATTCAAATACTCGATAAAAAATGTGAAGATTTAAATCTAACTATGGAAATGGGGGTTTCAGCTGAATTCCAATCAGGAATTAATACTTTTCGAAAAAAGTGAAAATTGATTGGTAATTAATTATTTGGCAAAATATAAATTAACGACTAAAAAGGCCGCGAAATATAGTCTTTGATGCCAGTGAAGGCATCATTTTAGCTTTTCATCTTTGGCTCGCCAACGAAAACCACCGTCGAGTCTTCCGTGAACCTCTGGGGGTCCACCTGGACTACTTTGAGAACTAATGTCCTAAACCTTACTTCAATGTGAGAGACGTGTAGGGAACAAGGGGACATTACCGACAATATTTCTTCAGTCAGTGTTCTCGAAATTAAAAAAAATCAAAGCCTATTGTTTTGTTTTCGAGAGGCAATCCTTAAAAAGGCTCCACGCATGTAATTGGCTGGCCCCACTGCAACGTCTGGTCTTTACGACGGTATGCGATAACACATGCCGCCGTCTTTCCCGTAGTCACCTGACTGAACGGTTCGAGCTCACACTCTTGCCGCTCGCAACCCTGTACGCCCCCTTTTAGTCGCCTATTACGACAGGCAGACACCGTAGTTCTATTTGGATCCCAAAACTACAGCGAGGGCAAAATCCGAGCCTGCTTGGAATTTAGTTCCTAGTCTCCTAACTGAGCGAATTTATAACACTATTACCTACTTTCTTAAATTTGCAACAAATTTTACACTACGTAGTGTAAATTAGACAAAAAACATTACCACAAACACACCATGCCCTTTCACCCACAATTCCCCGGGTACATTCGGTTCATTTATATCTTCTTGCGTTTCGGGCTTCACAATCTGAAATAAAAAGATAGGCATGGTAAAAAAATATACACATAATTATACATATGTACGTAGCGAATAAATATCATTTTTCCTTTCAGGTCCAGTTTTTTATATCAAAGTAGTAAATATTAAAAGTTAGAAATAAACGATCCTGCAGTCCATGTGATAGTAAGTGCCCAGTGCCATCTATGGTCATTTGCTACTTCATATAATTAATAAATTTATTCTCAGATGGTTTTATTCAATAAGTACGTACTGAAAATATGTATCGTGAAACATTTCGTGCTACTTTACAAATTAATGCATTGCCAGAATGAATTTGACTAATCACTACCGTATATTTCGTTAAGAATAGTTATAATGAGAGTTGTATATATGTGTGTGTGTGTATACGTAGCGAATAGAAAACATTTTTCCTTTCGGGTTTAGTTTTTTTACATCCCTACTTTAAACTGTAAGATAGTATAGTTACCCTATATTGCATACTCCCAATCGGCGAGCCAATAGAACCAGGTATATTTTCAACACAACTGAGAACCATTCCTGATGTTTCACTCAAACCGTAGGCTCTAATGGGACGTGTATTTGGGCAGAGCGCCTGAAAAAAATATAAAAGATATCGTTATACGGACGCAATGTTTTTGATGATACCGAGCAGCTTAACGGAAAGTATCTAGTGCTTACCGCATATGAACTTCTGCTGTCAAAACGAAATTTTAATTAATTTTTTATTGCCTCAAAACACACATGTAACAACAATAAACTTTAAATTATAAAATTATGATTCTCATTATTGATTTATAATTATTGTTTTTATATAAATAAAAAATATGTAGTGTTAAAAGTTATATTTAAAATTAAATACACCTATTTAGAATGAAATACAATGTTAAAATAAAAAAAGAAACAATAAAATGAAATTTAGTAAAATATTAAGGAAAAAAATCAAGTTTAAAAAGTCAGTCTAAAAACCAAATAAAAAAAAAAATAAATTGAAAAAAAAAAAAAAAAATTAAATCCTTATTCTTATTTAATGTCGGACATAGTTGCGTTGCTTCCCTACTACAGCCTTCAAATTCATTACCTTCTTCAAATCATCGGATTTAGACATACTCAGCCAATCAGAATGACACTATTATTAAATAAAAAAAAAATACATATAGCCCATCATTCTTTTTGAAGTCAAAAAAAATGGCACCTTCATTAGCTTTTTTTAAAGAGACATATGATTCTCTAGGCTTTGATATCTTGGGACTTGTTTATGTGAAATTTAAAAGACCGATTTACCTTTATATCATCCAGAAGACTTTGGGGTACAGCACTGCCACCGATAACGACTCTCTCGAAACAGGTAAGATCACACTTTTCGAGGACACCTGGCTTATAAAACTGCATGAAAAAGTTCGGACTGCCCAAAGAATATGAAGGCTAAAAACGAAGTAAGTATTTGTACAACACAAAAAGCAAGAAATACAGGTAATTTAATTATATACTACAGTGCCAAGAATTTGGTAAAGCACTACCGTACTTTCGAACAAAAATCCAATTTAAAAATATTATTGCAAATACAAAACCCAACTGCCTAAACTGAATAGAGAAAAAAAGTACTAAAATAATGAAATATATTAAAATAGAAATCATAAAACACTGCACGCGGTGACAAACCTAATTATTTTTTTATTTGTTTGCCTTACCTATGTTTCTATATTATTGTAGTAGTTTTCGTCCCATTACTGTCCCACTGTGTCTGCTCTCAAAGGGAGAGGTTTAGATCGTAGTCCACCGCACTGACCAAGTGCTAATTGATAATTTGATACACTTCACACACGGTTGAGATCTTTGCAGACCTCTAGGGTGTGTAGGTTTCCTCGCGATGTTTTCCTTCTTTGTACAGCAGTAATATTTAATTTCTAATATACACATTTTTTTTCAGAATATCTGTGGATCCAAACCTTAGACCCTCGTTTGAGAAGCCACGTTTTTGAATCATAATGCTATCGCTACTATTATTATTAGACTATGACGGCTACTGTTATTTAAAAAATAATAGAGTAATATTACAAAGCACAGATTCCTTTTAAGGTTAGGTTAGTCTTACCCGTATAGGCAGATTCAGACGAAGCCAACTGTTATTAGGGTTTGAGATGTCATGTGTGTTTTCCGCACGTTTATCTCATTAGGGCTTGTGAGGAGCCCCTTCTTTTTGCGACGTGACTGGCATTAACACCAGCGAATAATACTTACGCTTTCTCACGACCCGGCACCATACGTCCAGAAAAACGCAGACACCATACGTCCAGAAGAAGCTAAAAATACTCCTTCTGCACATCATGAGAAGGAGACCCGTGAGGGTTTCTCCGCTTTAAAAAATGTTTTTCTTACCTTATACTTATTAACCAGTTCATAAAAATGATCCTTCGTTATAGTTGCTGATGTTTGCAGCCTTGTTAACCTCAGTATAACACTGAAGATGTAAATGGCTGAAGCAGAGAGCCATTGAATTGGTGAGACCATGAAATGCAATTTTGTGGGCGTCGGGAAGTTGTTATGCGCGGCCCTGAAAAAATTTCGAATAAGGGTAGTTAACATAATAACAAACAAATAAGTTAACCCTTTTTTATATTTATAGCTCTACTGCAATGGAAGTGGTAGTGAGTGGAGAGACGGAGTGAAAGCTAGTGTATAAGCGGAAGCGGAGGCGGAAGTGGAAGCGAGAGCGACAGCGGGGGCGGAAACGGGAGCGAGAGCGGAAGCGAGAGCGGGAGTGACTTATAAACAAAGCTTGTCCTAATACTCACCAAAAATACGGCATATTAGTGAGCCAGGATCTGTGGGTAGCCATAGCTGATTTGGGTAACCCACTTGTACCACTTGTTGCTACCAGCATCGCAATTGTAGTTTCACTATCGAAGTCACTTGCTCTAAAAGAAAAAAGTATTATTACTTACCGATGGTAGTTTCATGCAACATCGAATTTTACAAGTATGATGGTAAAATTACGCTATTGAGATATTTATTATTCTTATTGTTATCCAGATATCCCCCGTTGTTTAGTTTTAATATTCAAAAGCAATTAAACAAAATTGTCGTTACAAAAAATAACAAGTATTCGACATTGCGGTAAATAAATAAGCAAAAGATTGAAGAGTGAGTTAGTTGAACTGCAATCTTCTATAACCCATATTTCATCTACTAGATGTGTGTCTGCTTCCCAGAATGAGCATGCTCACTTGGAAAATTAACTACAACACAAAACACGGTAGAATAAAAAGAAGGAAATAAATCATTAAAATATATCTATATATCCGATCCAATGATAGTGTAAGAAAAAATAATATAACTGACACTTTGTAATTGTATATAATTGTATATAGTTCGATAAAATCGTGCCGAAAGATGATTCGTGCCGAGCATTTTTTGAGAATTAGGTTGACAATGACTACCTACTGAATGTTTTTCATTACGAATACTCACTTAAAATCTTCAACAGATACATTGTCTCCATCTTTTAAAAGATCGGACAATGTCAGAAAAGTTTCTGATTCATCATAAGTAACTATCATAGCTTCGTGATTTATACTTCTTATTGCCTGTTGAACGTCGTTCGCTTTTTCATTCTGACAAAATATCATTTTTGGCAAAATATTTTTGAAAGTTTCTCCAAGTTCAACTAAAAAAAAAAGATTAAATTAGAACGACTTTTGTATCTCTTATTTCATGATTTCATGGATGTGTCACTCCTGCAGTGTCACCTCTATCACCCTTTTTCTTGTTGACTTCGAAATAGGGAAGGCCCTAGGTAAGTAAGGACTTACACCTACCAGGCACCTATTTGCGTTTTGTATTACTGTTATAATGTCAAAGTGCCACCTGAGTGGAAGCACGCAGGCATCTACTACTTTTAAAATAATATTCCTTTAGCACATATGGAAAACCTTGGAAGCTCGCAGCGCTGGAAGTGGTGAAATTAAATTTAAACGTTGGAAGACCTGTAAAACCAGGTCAGGGTGATGCAATACATATACAATACGTCAACCTTTTTTTAGGCGGTATAATTCAACTCTCACATAAGTAGATGTTTACGACATGCAGTTTTTAAATCGTCATTGCAAATTGCAAACCTACGACATGCGACAACATTAAAATCTTCAAAGGCGCTCAACTTTCAAATGGTTACTCAAACAAGTCCTAAAACCTTACCAGCTCCTAAAGTCATATCGACACCAGCAATAATCGCTCCAACATATACAGCTGCGTACATTGGTATACCCAGGTGTATGTGGTTTGGAGCCATCACAACTATTACATCGCCGATCTCAAGACCCATCTTCCTGAATGCGTTGGCACATTGCACTGATCTTTTATGTGCTGATGCAAAATTTTCTGATTCTCCCGTCGCGCCATCAATCTGAAATTTCAAGAAGAGTGCAGTAAAGAATTATTACTATATGATGGATGAAATTGCAAAATATTAAATTTTGTAGATTTTTTAAAATCTCTTATAGTACTACTATTTTGTATTACATATATTCATAAATATATATCTATTATAGTATTATCCTTATTTATTTATATATATCGTAATGTCCGAGGATGATTCGTTTCATTCAGCATTCAGTTTCAATACGTCTACGACGTCTAGTAATGAATCTTTTTGTGAACCGGAAACCTTAGGTAACTTATTAAATAATTCCCTTGAAAACTCGTTTTGTACTTTTAACGTTTGCCATTTAAATGCTCAAAGTATACCTGCGCATCATGCAGAGCTTTTAGAAACATTCGGAAGCTCATCTGTCCAAGCGATCTTAATCTCTGAAAGTTGGCTTAAACCTTCTTTGATGTCGCACAACTACAGTCTGCCTGGTTACATCCTTGTAAGGAACGATAGATTGGGCAAGGGAGGGGGAGGAGTGGCTATCTACATACGACATGACATTCCTTTTTCTATTATAGCCACCTCTCCAAGCCAATACTCTGCATCTGCTGAATTTCTTTTTCTGGAGATTCAGGTGAGGCATTCCAAAGTTGTTCTTGGTGTTATTTATTGTCCACCGTCCGTTAATTACTTCGATAATTTAGAAACTGTTTTGGATTCATTATGTTCACTTTACACACATCACATAATTATGGGTGACTTTAACACTGACTTATTAAAGCCATCTCCCCAAGCCTCAAAGCTTATTAACATCCTTTCCTCTGTTAATCTCACTGTACTTCCTTGCAATCCAACCCATCATAATCCTATTTCTCCCGATACCTGGCTTGATCTAATGATTACATCCCTACCTGATCTTATCACTAAATATGGTCAGTTGTCAGCTCCAGGTTTTTCGCACCATGATTTAATTTACCTAGCATACAAACTAAAAATCTCTAAGGCTAAGCCGGACATAGTTCTGATTCGAAACCTTACTAAGATTGACCCTATTGCGTTAAAAAGTGATGCAACAAAGATAGATTTTACGTCGGTATATGCTGCGTCTTCAATTGATGAAAAAATCTCTCACTTCAATTCTCTTGTTCTTCAATTGTTTGATGCACATGCACCGCGTAAAGCAATAAAATTACGCCGTCAACCTGCACCATGGATTACAAGGGCCGTGCGCGTAGCTATGACACGCCGTGACAGAGCTTTTAGAACTTTTAAGCGTGATCGGTGTGATGAAAACTGGTGTATATACAAGTCACTTCGCA
>DWNE01005173.1:0-14288 GCA_018249875.1 Cecropterus toxeus | reverse complement strand
TTGCTTACAAATGTCCATGGGCGGCAGTAACCACTTACCATCAGGTGGGTTGCTTGCTCGTTTGCTACTTCATATTAATAAAAAAAAACAAGTTAGAACGCCTTTTTTTATAAATATGATGCAAACAAGCAAGCAGCCAAGAAAAATCTTTAATAATCCCCAGGTAACATAAGAGGTTCTACTCTACCTATTGGGACTAATTGGAACTTCAAACCGAAAGACAGCAACGCTTAGCACTGAATAAGAAGTATTGGTGGTGCCTACGTGGTTAAATCACGAAGGCAACCTTTAAGAATTATTTCATTCATATTTCTTCTCTTTTTCTGAGTGTTGCTGCCTGCATCGTTTAGGGAACCTAAGAAAGAGAGAGAATGAGATTGCAAAATATTGTTTTTTTTTGTATTATGAAATAGAATATATATTCAGAAATTGTTGACCTTCTTTGCCCTTTTAAATACAGTGGCAATCAATGTAATCACAATTTTTATCTTACTTACATAACATAACTTTAAACACATACCTATTACATTATGCAAATCGATTATTGGGTATAATTGGCCTTAACTTACTTTTTTTTTTACTTTAAAGAATTCTATGTCAAAGAGATTAATGTAATGGGACCATTTTATAAGTTTCAAATTGTTACAAAATTACGCATAAGCCGACTTGTTCGTATATTTCGACATAAAGCCTGTGTGGGTGTGTAAACTATTTACTATGTTACTCGTACAATTATTTAAAGTTGTTAGTTACAGCATTGCGATGAATTTTGCTTTATAGTTATAACAAAGTTATCGCTGCTAGTTTTTCCTTTAGATTTTTACAAAAGGACTTTGATATGTGGAGACTCGATGTTTTAACTTCTATGCACGCATTAGTGATTTTTTTGAAATATTTGCGTATTAGAAAATAATTATCATCGCGTTGCGGTGAAGAAAAACATGGTTAAAAATCGGTTGTCTGTAAAGTAGGTTTACTGACGATAGTTGAACGTGACAACGTCATAAAAAATACTGATGGAATGGTTGCATTTGTTAAAAGAAAATTCTAATTTAATTTGTTTAATAGATATTTTGTATGGAACGCCTCAAAGCGAGGTAACGCCGCATGAGTAGTGTGTGCAGATCCGTGTTCCATCGAATTCTAAGATGTTGTCATGTCAAAACCTACACACCTAAGATTAATTTAATTAGGTTCTCGAAGATGCGAGAAGTCTACCAATTCGTACTTGACCTTTGCGCTGGACTATGACCTAAAACCCATGTAGACCCGTCCCAGCAGTGGGACGATAATGTGTTGAAGACGCAAGGGTATATATTAGTACTTCTATCTTTGTCGTAGAGGATAATAATATTCTGTAATGGTAATAAAATTATTGGCATAAAATAGTTTGTACTTATGCCAGAAAATTGATTTCCAACACGTCAATGTTAAATACAAAATGAAAACAAATATATTTGTGACAATCGTAAAGCAATTAGCTTTAGTCCAGGTAATCGCATCTTGTAGCGAAGATTTAAATAAGTGATATTGCAGATATAAATGATTATATACAAATAATAGTATTACAAGATTACTTATTCAGTATAAAATTTTGTATATAAATACATTTTTTGACGAATAAATGTTAACCAAATTAAATACTATGGTTACTTGTATATTTCTTTGACATAAATGCTTAATGGAAATTAGTGTATAATTTTGATATTCAATATTAATATTTAATTACTATTCCAATGTACACTAGACCTATTAAATTCTAAGCCCATGAGATTTGGTAATAAATTCGTGTAATAATCTACCATCTTTACTCGTATTCAATTCCTATAGGAATTACGATGTACAACAGATTCTTGATTCTATACAAAATTGAAGCTTGTTAATTCGTAACGCTGTTGTGAAAATGTTTAACCTAATACTGTTAATCTGCCTATAAACATTAAATTGTACATTGAACCCTATAAAAATACGTACAAAGCTTCTTAAATATAAAATAATTAAAAGAGATACGAAGACTTTTGGATTGTTTGAAAAAGTTTACTATTTTATCATTATTGCTCTATTATTTAATGTTTAATAATTATGTTTTAATACTTATTTCTATTCTACGAGTATAATAGATTAAAATATACATGCTTAATACATTTCAAGATTTTTATTAATTATAAACTTACGAGATACACACATACATTTTTCATTTAAATGCACGTTTCAATTCATCAGACCTCCCCTAATGAGGATGTATACTAACAGTCCTCGAGCCCGGCGTTCGAGTTGGTGACAGCAGTGGGTTGATGTTATACAGACAGATGTTGCCATCCCCTAGTCACTTAATCGCCTCTACCGACATACATGGGAAGAGAGGAAATTGTTCTATTCACAGACAGAGTTATACAAACTAGTAACATCGTGGAAAACATTAAAACAGAAAAAGCAGACTGCTTAAAACGATTTTTTTCTTTCTAATGATATATATTTAATTTAACGCTCATATGATTTTTTCTCAAATTAGTCAAGTAAAGGTATTGTAACATATATTTTTTTAGATAGATCAAATTACTAGCTTTCATTTGATATCCATATGTCGTTATTGTAAGAAAGTCGTTCTGCTCCCCCCTTTTTCGTCTATTTTTTAAATTTATATTGCCTATATGTTTTCTAAGTGCGATGATTCTAATGATTCTGACGCAGTTCAGTAATAAGATAAACACACAGAAATTTAATTAAAATTAATAACTATTATAAATTAATACTGTATGGTACATTTTAATTAATAAGTACAATTAACACATTTGTGTCTGCCGGACAGTTCACACTGCCTGTGCCTGCTAAATATCACAGCAGGTGTACACTATTAATGACATAGAAAATGTCAATAATGTTATTCCTTGCGAAACCGAGATATGTACAAGCTAGATAAGACCAAATTGACCTACTTATATTAAGGTGACTGAATCTATAATAATAAATTATAACGCTTTCTACAGTATTTTTATAACCTTACAGATTATGTCACGGAAACACACAAAGACGAACACTAAAACACCCAGACCCAGAACGGAAGTCTAAATTCATTATTTTTAAGCTGCCTAGCGCGGAATCGAATCTGGAATCCATTGGGTACTAGACAGGGGTAGTGATTACTCCGGCACGCGGGTCGTAATATACATAGTTTTGTTTGTACGATCTTCGTCATATTCAATACTTTGGCGGTATATCGAAACATAAAATCTATGGATTTACATAAATCCAATTAAGATATGTAAAACACGTGTGCTAGTTACCTGCATTAAACCTACCTCTTATAAAACTTTAGACAGTCGAGGTAAGTAACGCCATCTCTTGGTACATGTTAAAAGAACAAGATCTGATTGAGCCTTTTGCAGAAATATTTGAAACGCTTTATCATATTTAAATGAGCACAACTATGTGATAAATTGCAAAATGTTATTAAAAATAAAAAAAACATTCAAAGTTTAAGCATAATTTAAAATAATTCATTAACAACCAAGTCAAGATGTATCAGTAAAGTTATTACTTTAAATTTTAAAATATTTCTCGTTTAAAGGAAATAGTTTACGTGTAATTGATTGAGATATAAAGAACCTCTTAAACATTATTCATAATACAGTTCATGTTTATAACGGTTCCACGTTATAAACAATTTTGATTATAAAAATATAGGTCGAGATATTCTTTTTTTCTTATTTGGTATGTGAAAAGGCAGAATCAGGAGTTAAGGTGGTACCTGCACTATTAACAAATAATTGTCAATCGAGTCGTGCAGATAACAATTCTTCAATATATCTATTACCACATAACATTAGTCTGAATTTTCTTCTCCCTTTAGCTCCGTCTAAAATCTGTATAATAGGAATTGATCGCTGACAAGTTCTAGAATTTCGGCAACATTCGGACCCAAATAAGAAAGGACTGCGGGCCGTGTCACTAGACATTGCGACAATGCCGGCCGTGTCACGGCCGCGCCTACCAGTGAATGTTCAAGGAATGCATGCTTAACTTGAATAAAACATAACACCGGGCTCGTGGGATATACGAATCGGGATCATTTGAGCCTTATCAGATCGTGTTTCACACATCGTACTGGTGTTTCGACCAAAATGGACGTGACACTCGTACGCTACATTTGTCACTTGTTCTATAAAATAAATTGGTTGCTATCCAATAAACCTGTCCGTTTGTAATACCTATAACACCATAACATACGGGTTTTACAATATGACTCCATATTACAGTATTTCATTTGTGAAGTAGTTTGCTAGTGTACTTATAAGTTATTACATTATTTATAATAAATTATTCGTTGTATAAATTGAATTACGATAGTGGATGGATATGTTGATATATTAACAAATAAGGGCTTAACTATTTAAATATACCAGGTGGTAGAACCAGTGCCCTTCGACCGGGGAAGTACCACTGCCACATCTATTTCTAGCGTGAAGCAGTTCTTGCGTTTCGGTGAAAGTTTGCGGTCGCCGGCTCACTTCTATATGAGGCGACCATCCTAGTCGTCAGGAGTGGCAACGCATATATATATTTAGCACATTTTTACATAACTGAAGTAATTTGCAACCATTACGTCCATCTACTGGTAATTGGTCACTACCACCCTTGGTCATCTATAACAAACTGCATACAAAATAGGAATTCTACCTGAGATTTATTACAGATGCGTTGTTCTAACTCTTGAGGATTAAGATGGTTGCCTATGTACCATTTAGTCTGTTGGCATCCACGCTCTTCCACCAGAACGCATAAATTGGTTGACTGTTTGACTAGTTGTCAAAGGTTATTTAATGTTAGAATATGATAGTAGCTGTTATTATTATGTCATAAATCAAAATATATAACGATAAGTACATAATCAATCATGAACTTGAATACAGTTTTTTAAGCTTATAACCGATAATTTAGGTACCAACTTTACTTGAATTCAGGGGGTAATAATGCTTCTATGAACTTCCTCACGGGATATTCTCGGAGCGTTATGACATGTGGCTCTTCAAAAAAGGCGCAAAAAGAGCTCTCCTTTAAAGCCAGCGGTGCATTGGCCAATTGTTCCTCTGGTACTTTCCATCAGGTAGCCCGTCAGACTTATCGTTAAGTTTAAGAATAAAAAAATGCTTAGCAGACGACCATTTGATATCAGATGGACATTGTGACTAATTTTACAAACAAAACACGTATCTTCTAAACCAGAATTATTTTCATAGCACAAAGAATTCTACCGATATGTCAGCGCACCTTCAGGTTGTCAAATGCCTAAAAATAAACGATATTACCAGCCTTTTCACGTCATCTTAACTTTCCAATTCCTTCGAACGGTAAGGTTTCAATAGCGATCGCATATCGAGATAAAGTTTACGTGCACTAAAACGACCCAAATCGATAATAATTAATGTAAAGGCGAAATAAAAAGCCCGAACGTCCTTGTGTAGTAATCGCCCACTCCCGCTCGCTCCAGCAAACTTTCACTATCATTGTGTGTGTCGTAATTCATTCTGACAAAGTAATTACTTAGTACTACTGATTGATAAGCTACGAAAGTAATGTGTAACTGCCAGATTAGCTATTATAGACAATGTACGAGAATGTAAATTGGCGCTTACAAAAAAACCTAAATTATGACATTTATAATGAAAAAAAATATGCTCACACAAGAAATTATCGAAAAGGTTTTTAGATGTACTATTTTAAGGATATTTAATTTAAGTATGGTTAAGTTTATCTGTAATTATCTATAATTAATAGAAGAATTATATTTCAATTATGACGAATTCTTGTATGATGATATAAAATACAAACAAACAAACAAAATTAAATACAATCTATAATAATAATATGTCAATTTATTTCTAACACTCATTATTTCTATAAGGTCTTTGCTATAAAACATTTAGAATGCCTCAATTTTTTGTGTGATATTGAATATTTATGTGTAACTACACTGCAATGTTTCTAAGGAAAAAAATACCTAAATAAAGATGTATTATTTATAATATTATTATGTTTAAATACAAGTATATAATTTATTAAATTAAAAGTAATTTAAAAAAGTGCATCTTAAACTACTTTGATGATAATAAAATGCAAAACGTTACTACTACTGCCATCTAGCGGAATGTTTTGACATATGCTATTTTGGTATAAACAAGAAAAATGTATTTGTTTGGAGATTTATAATCTTTTCTACAGTTTTTTACATGTACTCTATTGGTTACAGCATTAAATGTACAGATATTCGTATAATGGCGTTTTTTATCATAAAGAACACAAAATTTAACGTAATAAATTCTTGGTTTTACTGTGCAACTCCAGCGCAATATCATTGTTTTTTTATAATATTGGAGTAACAAACGAGCATGCAGACCATCTAATGGTAAATGGCACCTGCAAACAATGGACATCTTTATCACCATTAACCAACCTCAAAAAAGATCAAAATCTTACTTGGGATTGGCCACAGATGCGTTTCTACTTCTGAAAACTAACTTGAAATGCTTCGGATAAGTATGTCTCCTTACCCACATGCTTTAGACCGAAACACAGCAGCGCACGAGACTTCTTTTATTAAGCAGAAATAGGTGTGGCGTTGATGCTTCCAGAGTTGAGCCACAAAGGGTTCTACAGTAAACAGTGGGTGTGGCAAAGGAGAGACAACTATTTGTGACAAAGACACTCTCACTTACTGCAAATGTGCATAGGCAGCAGTGGTTACTCCGCATTAAGTGGACTTCTCACTATTTTGCTGCTTATTTAAAAAAACAATACTTGGATTGTAATACAATTCTCATATACAATATATCTCACCATAAATCATAGCTATAAGGTTTTATGTATAAATATAAATAAAAGATTTTTATCGCCTTCGTTATATTTTATTGCCAACGTTACCCTACATTATATTACACACTCAAACGCTTAAAACTTTGGTATGAGAGATATTATTAATCTTAGGTAACATAATATACTGGCTGACTAAAAAGTACTTTTCAAAACAACAATCAAACTAATTATAACACTTTTGCTATATTTAGGCATAGTTGCGATAAATTTGTTTCACAGTCACCAAACTATGTATTAACATCGACAGTACTTTTCTCTCGTGAAGCTGTACATTACCTACACTAATTTGTAATTATAAATTAAATATCGAATATGTCTAGCAGATTTACAGTTGGTTTCCGTTTTTTAACTATTTTCCGGACAACTTCCTTCGGACCCGTAACTCTCGGTGGTTTGTGATTCCGATCATCTTCGTAACCATCGTCAAATCCACTGGGATGTTCGTATTCTTCATCCATATCATGGTGATAATCAATTGGTTCTACCACCCGAGGTGGCTTCTTGTATTTCTTCTTCGGTACTAAAATGTAATCATCTAGATCTTCTACCGGATATTTTTCGGGTTTGTTATGGGGCCGAGGTTTCTTTTTAGGTCGCGGGGGAAGATCTTCAGGATAAATATTATCAGGGGGTGCATCTGGAGGAACTGGGTAGCTGTACTTCACTGATGTTGGCAGCGCCGTCAACTCATCTTGCTTTGTTGGTCTATATTGCTCGTTATATTTGTACAGCTGAATAAGTTTCTCGATATCAATATTTGACGGGTCAATATATTTGTCAAAAGTGTCTCTATACGAATCGGGTTCATATGATGGGTATTTTTGCTTCCGAAAGTCTGTGATGCTTGTGTACAAATTTTGGTTTTCCTTTTTATGTTTTGTTTTACAATCTGGATCGCTATTGAATCCTATATGGCTATGTGCTTCTCCAATAGGATCATACTCGTCTCGCGGATGTTTTATTGATATACTGTGTGTATATTCACTCGGTTCTAAATCCAATGGATATTTCGGTCGTTTTTTAACGGAGTAATCTTTGAATAATGAATCGAATGGGTGCTTCTTTCTTTTCCTATCATTCGGGGAATACTCCATAGGCTCCATATCAGCGTCTTCAGAAAAATCGTAGAACTTTTCTTGGTCTCTCAAGGCCTTCTCTTCCATTATAGAATGTCTATCCTGTGGCTGTGTTTGTGCGCCATCATTATTGACAACTACTGTGAATCCTGTGTTAGGCCCGGCCGAGTATTCCACAGTTCTCATAGAGCCATCTGGTTCTAAAACACTGTAATGACCTGACAAAGAAAATGTGGAGTTAGTTATCGCATTACTTTCAGCAACAAATCTTAATACGATAAATATTAATTAATTTATAAAATTACCTTTAACAGTGTCACCTTCTTTTTCTTCCCATACACTCTTGATATCGCCGGTGCGAGCGTCAGAAACTCCGTACCCAAATGAGTAGCTCGGATTTCCCTGAAAGAAAAAAATACACACGTGAACATTAATTCATCGATACATTTTTAATGCCTCTCGTAATTACGCTCATATTCTTATAAAAAGTCGGCGGGAATTTGTGAAGCGATAGCTCGCGTGCATTAATTCGGTATTTTACTCATTATGACAATTCATTGCATGCCTGTCGATTACAATTTAGTATTCTGAATACTCAATGAGTCATTTTAATCGTTTCCATAAAGTTGGAATGCGACTCGTATACTAAGTAGACGTGAGAGTACAGATGTCAATTTGTCAGTCAAACTAATAGGTGTTACGCTTTCAACGCTTTCGATTTCGATTCGCTCAGTGAATACGTATTTTTACTTGCACGATAAATACTACGCTTGGACTAGAAAATTTATTAAATGTTGCGTAAAGGGTTAAATGGATATTTGTGATACTACGTTGCGAAACTAAAACATTTAAAAATACTGATATTCATATCAGATAATTGGCTTTAATATAATATAAAAGATTAGTAAATAACCGTTGATTTTATATTTATAAAACACGTTATGTTAATTATCTTACATATATATTCTAAACCGTTACGCAATAATGTTAATTTTATCGATATACCGCTGCAAGACATTTAATTAGCATCCTAATTTGAAGTCTAAAAATAAATTCCAGTTCAAAGATGGAAACTGGTTTGTGTTTGTAAACATACGTAAATGTCACTCGCTCAGGGCAATCTCCAAGTTCAAGATGAGCGAACGAAGCGCATCGTCCAATGTCAATGACGGATCGTTTACTTTCGTTCGTTTAAATTTACATTCACTTTGTCGACGCATCGTTGTGTATTATTGCATTATTGCGCTGTCAACGACCCTATCCATTTGTTAACTCACATCAAGTACAGCAACTGTCAACATGGAACTAATGGCCGGCGTTTAATTTTTTAAAGATAAGCTGTCTATTACCGTCCACATTAAAATGAATGTAACAAGCTGTCTTATTAACTTGACATAAATTTCATAATGTTGATATATGAATAAGTAATATTGTACCTGTAAATGTACAATGCATTAAAAGAATACGACTATCGGCTAAATAATTAAAATGTCTGTTTGTTGTTTGAAATCATATTGTATGGTTATAGATTTGAAATTTTGTTCAATGAAATTTCCAGATGAATATGATATGAATTCGACAGCATCCCTGACTTTTTAGTCATGTATATTAATTTATGAATTGCTTTCATTTGTTTTGAGTAAGCTACACATGACTAAAAAAACTCCATAATGTTCGCATTCAGTGTATGGGAGATAACGGTATATATATTTTTTTCTATCTGAGTCTAAGTCTCTAATGTCATACAGTAAGTGGTAGAGTAGTAATTATATAATTAGGTATTTTAATACAAAAACAAAAAAAATATCTCATGAATACTTTTAAAAGCTATTAATGCAAATATAAACATAAAATTCTTAGTGTAGGTTTGAAAAGAAATTGAGAAACCTTGCACGGGGGTGTACACGAAGCCGAAGACCTTGCTCAAAATAGTTATTGCAATAATAAACAAATTAAAATTATTTTGAAAGTTCCGATCGATCTATAATACTTATGTCATTACTGACGGCAAAAAGTGGTACGCAGCGGTGGAACAAGTTAGAGCGGGACACTTTTACATACTTTGAACGAGTTAGCCAGAGAAAAGTGGGTGAGCAACTGATACTGGTACCGTTTCGACATTCAGTTCACTTTCAATAGTAATATTTGTGTGTCGCGCCATACGTGGGCTTGGTCAAAGTTAAAATATAGAGCAAATGCCCGCTTACGATGAATTTCATTGCAATGAATGCAGTTTTTAAAAGTTATTTGTAAGGTCATGTGTTTTTTCTAATAGTAGTTTCAAGCGCGGCTGTGTTTCAGTTGGAAAGGTTTGGGAAAAACACGTATACGAGGCATTTCAAGTTAGTCCTTACACCAACGCATTCATAATTTCCTATCCTCCTATCTAAAGTTGATTGTAGTAGACAGCCAGCCAAAATCATTTATATATAAATATATAATATATTTTCATTGGTTAATTTTTTAACAATGAATCATGTATATGTATTTTTATTGGTACTTTAATATTTTCATACGTTCAAATTCATTAGGACTTCCGTTAAAATAAGTAAAATTTACTAAGGTGTTTAACGCGGGCAAAAGTAGCTTTAAGTTACAAACTTGATAACCGATATACTTATAATAATAAAATAAAATCAATTGCGAAATTAAAAAAAAATGAAATTAAAAAAGTAGAAAATAGAACATATACTTTTGAATTTGGCTTTTATACTGGATACACTTTACATTGGGATTCAGCGAAATTGTAGCAATATATATGTTGAGAGCCAACTTCTGAATAATGTGTTAAACAAAAAAATAAATATTAAAAAAACAATAGTCATCAAGGTTTCAATTAAAAGCTATCTTTATCAGTGTTATTTATCAACTCAATTAATATCTTGACGTTTCATTAAAATATATTTTAACTTAATTGCATCGATCTAGTATTAATGTTTAAAGGTTTGGTAAAAGTACGAGCTATTGAAAGTTTGTTCTTAGGAACAACAATTCCATTATTATTTTTCTATAAGACCATATAAAAAAAGCATACAGTTGACCTGAAGATAAGAAGTCACTGCCAATCATGAACATTAAAACAGGTGTTAAAGTCTGAAGTTGTAAGTCAATTATAGACGCGTTGCTATTCATGAAGACTACTATAGTAATCACATCATATGTAAGTCAGCATCGATAGCGTTTCACTAAAATGCAAGAACTTTTTCACGTTAAAAATAGGTGTCTACTTATCTCTACATCAATAAACTTTTAAATAATAAAATAAAGTGTTAGTGTCTTAATTAGTAGAAAACGTCACGATTAAAAGTAAATGATTATGCAGATTAACTTGCTGCTAATAATCAGGAAATAAGAAGACAAATTATGAGCAATTTATAAGGAAGGAAACAGATTCGTGACACAAACGATTTATTGCATTTTTGTAAGAAATAACTGATCATTATCCATTTCACGAAGCATATATTATAAGATAGGTGTAGTTAGGTAATTATTGTTATATGAGCGTTATTAAATACGAGATTTCAAGTCATTTAATTAAAAATCTATAAACAAAATGATAACATATATTAAAAGGGAAATTCATTTTTTTTTGTTTTTTCTTTTCTTTTTAAATTAATTTTGAATCTATCATTATATATATACACGAAGTTATTAGTTACCTTTAAGCCTAATAATTATTTATTTACTTGCGACTCATTACCATTAAGAGGTAAAATTCACTGTTCAGTATTAAAATTTGCAGAGTATTACGGAGTAGTTTTTTTAATGGGGTTAGTGAGGTATATATTTATATGAGACATACTATTATGAAATTTTACAAATACCATGTTTACACAATGCCTGCTTAGTAACTGGTAAAATTCAGGCCGACGAGGACCTGAATTGTTTAAAGAAAAGGATGGCTGCGGCCTTGCCGCTTTTTTTGCTCGACTTGGCGGTCAGATCAAAGGAGAGAAATTACTTTACCGCTATAACACATTTTCCGTAGAACACCTGGCCTATTTCAATTTGATGACATATATAGTGACGTAACATCATATTGGGCAGAAATATATTAGAAGAAAACCTCTGTAATTAGTATAAGAAGTAACATTGTTAAAAGCATCATCACAGCTGTTTTGTCATCAATATCTGTCAGTCGTGTCGCGTGAAACGTCAATTAAATGGAGAAACTTCGCATTATGTGCCAGACCATTAACTCATTTAAGCAATTTGACTGCCGTTTTTATATCAAGTTTCGATGGTTAAAAATAGCGAGTGCTCATGTAGTGGGAATTTAAATTCGAAATTTGAATGTGATGAAGAATTCAGCTTTTTTTTTTATTTGTATGTAGCCTTATGTCAGTAGCTACTACAAAAACCGATAAGAAAAGTATTGAAGTAAAGGTTAAGAAGTATTATCTGTTTTTACATAATTATATTCAGTAATTGTTTAATTTTTATATATTTTTTATATCTACTTAATGTTAAATAGATTATTCTATTAGAGTAAGATAGGTATAAATAAAACTTAAACTTTTATGTACTCATACATTTTTTGTTTAAGTTTACTTACCTTTCAAATTATGGATTACTTAATTAATTTAATTATGGATATTTTACCTAAATGCTTGAATGTAGTTTATAATCACAGTAGAAATAAGAAATGTTTCAAATAATATAAAAAGTTTCGTTAACGAAAAATGCTACTGACTATAAAATATTCGTAAAAATGTAAATTAGTAGAAGTTTCGAATCAAAGCAGCAAATAAAAGAAAATGTAATACTTAGTTTCAAAATTGTCATCTGTTTGTTTTATGAATAGTGAAAAAATGCACTTGAAAATATATTTCATACTCACATTTTCAGAACTAAGCTGTTCGAATTCGTCTTCAACTAGATATTCTTCTTGACAATTTAACACCATTGCATGTGCCAAAAGGACCTGAAAAAAGTAAATAAATTAACATGTAATAAAATATTTCTCATATTTTTGTACTTAAAATATTTAATTTACTTTACGTTACACCCAAAACATAAACAAAAATTCACATATCTTCGGGAGATCCTAAATTATAAAATTTCCTTACTATTTTCCTATCATCAGAGCACGTAATTATTATTTTTAATAGCTACTAAACATCAAAGAATTAAAAATTTTCAAGAATAAAGGAAAACTTTCTAAACCAATTAAATAACCACATATATTTTCATTTAAATTATATAAAACTACATACCAATAAAACCAGGGCTTTCGCCATGGCGTTCATTCGTCATAAAGCCTCCCCAACACCACCATATGATTGGATACACTGCCACTTATTTTTTATTTTACAAAGAATTTCAGCACAAACTAGTCCATATCCAAGGTTGAGGCTATGTGAAGACGGGCCGCGATGTCCACCACTTACCTATTTATAAACGCACACGGTCACACCCGGCGAACAATGTGTATGGAACGCACACACTCGACTCCGCTGTCACTAGGATACACTTTATTTAATTACTTTATTGTCTACCAGTCTAACACAATGGATTGTTTCCTGACCAACCCCTCCAAGCAATAGACGAATAAGTTTCCTATTTTCTTCTTTGTTATATTTTCCCTTTGTTTGAACAGATTTGATATAGATGTCTGAGATTTATCAAATACAATGTGTGTGTAACATGTTATCAAAATTAGAAACGTATGAAATTTTATGAAATGCTGAAGTAATTCTAAGATGCGTAAAATATCAAAAACGACTATTTATTTAAATAAATATTACTTGTGGTAAAAATTTCGTACGTGAAACCGAGTAATATTCTTCATTACCACTTTTACGTTTCTGAATTAATTTAAAGGTGCGACATCCTGATATTGATATGCACCTGATAATTAAAAAAAAACGAGTTTAAGTTAAAAATATATCTTGGATTTCGTACATGTAAGGCTTTACTTTCTTTTTTACTTTATATAACAACTTTTTTAATACAAGTGAAATCAAAGGTTGAAATATATAACATATTTTAATCTTTTTTAAACATATTTATTATGTTAATCAAGTTACATAAAAAGTATTGACACGTTAATAAAAACATAATCTTGCATACTGACAACGCCCCAGCGAGCTAGAGCGCAAAAAAGTTATGCGTTAGTGCATATTAATTATTCTATATTCAGCTGAGCATGTAAATCAATGAAAGTGAATACGTTCCAAGAGATGCATAGTAAAGCCACGTCTGTAAATAGGCTAGCGTACAGCGGAGCGTTATAAAGACGTAAACGCTAAACGCTTTCTATATCCATAGCCCCACAGTAGGATTTTCTCCTGTGTCATGGGTGCCATGGACACACAAAGACGAATACACAAACACCCAGAC
>DWNE01005172.1:0-14288 GCA_018249875.1 Cecropterus toxeus | reverse complement strand
GAGGACTGAGATGGTCGCCTCATATAAAAGTGAGCCGGCAACCACATCCTTCCACCGAAACGAAAGAACTAATTCACGCTAGAAATAGTTCTTCCCCAGTCGAACTACATTGGTTCTACCACCTGGCATTATTTACACTTATGTTACTTATTTATGCGGGTGGAACCAGCCAGTCAGGAACCTATTATAAATTTGGAAGGTTGTGATTATGTATGTGTGATTGTTACTGTTTCACGTAAAAACTACTGATTAGATCTCTTTTAAATTTGCAAACGAATGGTTTATGACCAAGATTAACATAAAGAATAATCATTATTGCGGTAAACGTGACTGAAGCAGGCCAAAAGCATATGCTATTCGTAACTAAATAAGGTGTAAGGACATGAGGTAAACTGGATGATAGATTATCTAAATGCAAAAACTCGATAAAGAGACAATATGGAGTCCATTAGTTCGATGTTTCCGTGCAAGCGACAAGCTTTTTTCTCCTATAGATCTAACCATCTGCGCCAATGAAATTGAGTGTAGTCTCGTTTTAAATTTATAGCTTTTTGAAATAAGTATAGAAATATATACGAAGGCAGAGATATGGGGTGATGTTTAAAAGAAATAAAGAACACCAGGTGGTGCAACTAGTGTAGTTCGACTGGGATGGACCACCACCATATCTATTTCTAGCATGAGGAATCCTTACGTTTCGGTAGAAAGGTAGGTGCCAGCTCACTTATATATGAGGCGACCATCTTAATGATCGCGAGTAGCAAAGCATCTGTGATCGTTTTTAGATAGAACCCCTGTTCTATATGAAGTTGTTTGCAGATATCCATGGATGATTATGATGATTCTCCAGGTGGTAGAACCAATGTAGTTCGACCGGGGAAGTACCACCGCCACACCTATTTCTATCGTGAAGCAGTTCGTGCGTTTCGGTGGAAGGGTGTGGTTGCCGGCTCACTTTTATATAAGGCGACCATCGCAGTCCTCGAAAGTAGCAACGCATCTATGATAGACTTCATATAGAACCTCTGTTCTATATGAAGTTGCTTACAAATGTCCATGGGCGGCAGTAACCACTTACTATCAGGTTGCTGCTTGCTCGTTTGCTATGTCATATTTATAAAAAAAAGAACGTAATATGATAGAGTCACATAGCGTTCCAACTTAGGGTTAACCAATTTCTTAGGGTCCAAAATGTAACTAAATTCTTTTAAAAATCAATTCTCATTTACTTATATATCAAAAGTATTTGACTGTAAGAACATTATACTATAAATTACTTTCCAATCAGCCAGTTCTATTGAAGTCAGCTTGATTTCAATTTTACGAATTAATTATTATGAATATTGGAGTTCATTGAATTTTCGTCTTGTCGATTAGTTTTTTACCTCAGTTTTCTTTCTATTCATGCATTTGAATGGTATTATTTATTCCTCCGTAACTGAAAATGTTCAGAAAGTGTTTACTTTGTGCATAACAATGTTTTTGTTCTTGTTTAAATCATACCCGATTAAAATTAGGTACATGTTTACGAAAAAAATTCTTCAATATTGGGGCGTTTTTGTGTAAGTGGACAAAAAAAAAGACTTATAAGGTAACAAACAGACTTTCTAGATAAATACAATGAAACAAACGATTCCGTTTCACGTTATGAATATCTCATCAAAAACATATGTAAAAAGGACAAGTTTATTACTGCCTACTTCGCCTACAAAAAAATGAGATATAAATGACTCCAAGTTATGTTTATAAATCTGAAATTTTGAGGTACAAGAATACATAATATTCATATATCATAATATTCAATAATAAATATGTATTTACGTATAAAATTAACCTTAGTGGTAAAAAGTAGCAAAGTATTTTTTTTTGACATAAATGAACTTTCATGTAACTGACAGAATTACTTTATTAAATTTGTAATGGTCTGATATTGATACTAGTCTTAGTAAGTAAGCCAATCTGTCTATACAAACGGTAATTCGAGCTATTTACGTTGTCTTACGGCTGACAGTGCACAAACACCGCAGTATTATCTTATCGTACGTCGCTAATCGTCGTGACCACAACGTACGCATGCGGTTTTAATTAAGTAAGCGGTAATAAAAGCGTGTTACACTCGGAAAGCTGAAATATACACGCGTATACGCCGGAGCCGAGGCTTAAGCACAACCGCATAGAATTTGTTGGGTAATTGCTGTTAACTTTAAAATGTTCGCAATCCCTGGTTTAAACCGAAACCAGATAATTTAAAACATATTTATGTAAACAAACCTAAGAAAATGAGTAACATTTTCCACGTACTTTTATTAGCTGTTAACTTTAAAATGTTAACAATCCCTGGTTTAAGCCAGATAATTAAAAACATATTTATGTAAACAAACTTAAGAAGATGAGTACCATTTTCCATGTACTTTTCTCAAAATTTAATTAATACAGGTAAAATAGTAATTAAATTAATCTTACTTACTAATATTATAATGGCGAAAGTTTGTGAGGATGTATGAATGGATGTACGAATATTTTTGTTACTCTTTCACGAAAAAGCTACTGCTTGGGTTTAGATTAAAGTTGACACACTAATAGTCCTAAATACTAATCAGCATGGTAAACATAACAAACAAGCGGAGCCACGGAAAACAACTAGTAAATAATAAATATTATAACGCCTTGTACACACATAGTTGCACATCTCTAGTGACGCAGATGCTATGAAGCTAGCAAGAACACCTAGACCCAGAACAGAACTCTAAATTATTCATCAAATTCGTACCGAGCGCCCTCTACGTATCATCGAGTATATTGCATGTCGGTCAATCAGATTGAATCTTATTTATTTTTTGATCACCAACATAATTTACACCATAGTAAAGTGAAAAGAATATTAGTCAAGAGAACATATAAAAAAGGTCCAATTACATTTATAGGTGCCGACTGCATGCGAAAAGAAGCGAGTACAATATACTATAATAGCAAGTCTAGTAATTGTTTTTTTTTTGCCTAGTAATATAAGTCTTTTTTTTTATTTTCCGAATTATTTATCAGCAGTGTGCAGATTAGCAGTAGAATCTGTAAATATTAATACATAAGTAACACAAATAATCCCATGTCTTTCTTTGACCTAAGGCCGATCTTGAGACGCCTTGAATCGGTGTAAATAATGTGCTTAACTTGTTTCAGAAATCTTGGAAAATGTTCTTTAGCTTCTACTGTATGAGCCAAGAAGTAAGATTTATGCTCGTCTGGGGATACATCTCTACATGTGAAACTAAGCGACGTGACATTGATTCAGGTACTTGGAAACATAATGTCTTTGTTTAGCTTTATTATATGAATGTTTTTCGTTAAACAAAGAAATGATGAATACGTTTGTTTATTCGTGTAGTAAAGCTAGTGAATAGACCAATCTAAATATATATATATTATAATACTTTTACATGACTATTTTGACGAAAATATACAATACAAAAAGGCTTAAGCGGTCGAGTTTTTTGTTGTAATATTTTAAATATTAATGTTACTGCTCTGATATTTGTATCATACGTCCTAGATTATGTTTTACGTTCACTTAAGAAGAAATACCTGAGAGCTTTCCAAGGTTAAAGGTATTTGTAAAAGGATACTGTTAACAAACTCTTACAACACAATTCCATGAAACCATTAAAGTACGTACCTACACTAAATTGTTTGATCTTGAAAATTCATAAAATTTGGTACTCAGGCTAACGACACCTTCGCTTCTTTCCTGGTGACAAATTATAAAAAAATTGTAAGAAAGAAACAAAATGTTATTAAAAATCGGGTCATTTCATTCCCAGAGAAGTTCAACGATCCATCACGCGTAATTGATTCAGTACTCGGAGTGACCATCTTCTCTATTATTTGATTATTACTTATGCATTTCTCTTGTCTACCTCGTTACGTCTTTGGAATATTACAATCTGTGATTAATCTACTGAGTGGAAGTTAAATCAAAAATCACAAAATATAAATTCACTTTTGGAGAAACGTAATTCTTAGATCGACTATTAGTTGAAGGTTTTGTGTAAGCTTTTTATTTGACTTACAAAAAATAAACCAACTGGTAGGTCTGAATCGTGACATATGTGAGTTAAAATGTGTAAGGACTAAACACTTAGCTAGCTCGTTTCTAATAATAAGTATTAATGATTTTAAATTGGTCGAAAAAAATCATTTTACTGATTCATTTAGTTATTTTACTTTTTCAAGCATATAATCAAATCTTGTATACGTTCTAAACCTTTGAGTAATATATTTCGCTTTTCACAAGCTCCAAATATTTTTCGTGTGCTTCGCGTGTGTAAATCCAAAAGATTGACTTCCTTTGACGAAAAATTCACGTAAAAGGGTACAAAATCAGCGTCAGAATTAGAATTTTGGACATCCGTCAAACGAGAACAAACAAACTTTGAACGGCACTGTAACCGAATTCACTAACGAGTGACTGCACGGTTAAGGGTTAGGGTTGCAAATGCAGAGAAATATATAAATATGGTCTACATTGCTGTGAATAATACTATTTGTAAATAAAGAATTAAAAACTACATATGTAACATTTAGCTTTACGTAAAAATTGTATATAAAAATGGAGAATTGAGTCGATAAAGTTTTTCGGACGTTTGACGACGGATCCTAATTATTATAGACACATCAAAACATCAACAATAAAAACAAATCAAATAAATTTGTATAATATTTGCATGTCTCCAGTAAGTAAATACATATTTTAAAACATTAAAAAAATCTAAAACGGTATCAAAACGCAGAGATTATAATTATATCAGTACCGGAAACGGGAGATTTTGGAATTAAACGACGATTTCCGGGAGCCGGCGGAGTTCCGGCGGGTGGTAACCCTGGCGAGGGCGCAGGCCGACCTCTGCGAAACGAGCTGCTATTTCTTTTCAGAATAAATGTTCTCTACGTTTGAACACTGCATGTATATCTACATTTTTGTTCGTGTTTGCGGTGGTAAGTGGTTAAGATTTGTTTTATCTGCAATTATTGAGATATAATAATAATACACGTATAATAATATATTTTTTTTATAATATTGAACTAGCATACAATCCTCCTGATTGTAAGCGGTCGCTGTCGCCCATAGACATTTGTAAACAACTACATATAGAACTGGGATTCTGGTTAAAGTTAATCACAGACCGTTACAATAATATTATGAGTATTTTAGTTAAATCAAATACCTTCCTAGTAAGTATTATTAATAACAAACAATATATGATTTTAAACTGATATTATCGCGGAATTAATACATTTTCATATGTTACGGGTACTCACGATATGCGGTATTCGAATTTCTTTTTGCCGATATTTCGACCCAGTTACATGGATCCTGGTCCATGAAATTCAAAAACCGCATATCGTGAGTACCCGTAACATATGAAAAGGAAAAAATAACAAACAATTTTTAATTCGCAGAACATATCTACTTCCCATCTCGCATATACATATACTTATGTATAAGATCTAAGAAAGATATTATTTTGTTTTTTCATTGCTTGCCACAAATGTCTACAATAACTAGAGAGAATCTGAAGTAAATCCAACCTGTTCTACCTGTTCTAATTTGTAATTGGACAACTTTACGTATACAACTTAGGAAAATTGTACCTATATGTATAAAAAGAAATACATGCTCATAATGTTACGTTACACACATACTCATTTCAAAAGCCATAACATACACTAACTATCCTAAATTTATGTCATCATCATTCTATTTTACTTAATTTTGAAATCGTTTTACCGAAAACACAACATGAAATGCACTAGAACTGAAATCAGTATGATAAAGTTAACGAATTTAAGGTATTTTTATGTAATTATTGAGGAGTTTTATCATACAATTTACTGGTGCACTTGGGCCAAATCAACTCGATGATAAAAAAAAATGGAATGAACTATTATTAAATACCCTATTAATAAAAAATGTATAAAACCTATGACCAATAGAAGTAGGTTAAATTATATTTACTTTTGTTATTAAATTTATGTACGAGCTTAGTTAATACACGGTTAAATATTTATTTCATAGCTATAACATTGATATCTCGCGCACGCAGCGCACGTAGGACTTAGCGAATTATCAGAGCAACGCCACTCGCTGGAGCACGGAAATATTTAGCCTACACCTATACCGACGAGAAACAATAACGGCACGCGACGCAAAATGCATGCAGACTTCGTATTTTTAACCAAAACGATACACAAAATGTTAAAAAATATGAAAATGCGTAAACTCAGTATTACCTACTTTTTACCTAAATTACACAAATAAAAATTACCGGTGTTTTTAGATGTTTTCCATCCTTAAAATTAGAACGTCTACCTACCGCTTTCTATGAATCTTATCATATAGATATTTATATCACGCGTAAATTGTACTTCCGATTTAAAAGTCGATTTAAGCACAACTTATCGGTAGGCAAAAACAAGCAAACCCACTGATTATTATACATTGTTCATTTTCTAAATGAGCCATCATATTTTAAAATACTTATTTTAAAAACGTGATAATAATCCGCTAACATTACTTACACGAATAAAGTCACAATCATATTTTAACTGCAATGGCTTTATTGTCAAGATAATGTATGGTGCATTTAATCTTGTTAGACTGATGTGACGTAGAACGAGCGTCTCACACAAGCAAACGGTAACAAATGAGAGGGCGGAGGGTCACGCGTAGGTCATCCCGTGCCGCGAACCTGCTGAAGAAAGAGCAATTACCTGTGATGGATAGCACCAGTTAGATATGGAGCCCGTCGAACAATGTTACTTTCTTATCTTTGGAAAGAAACTTTAGGACATCTTCAGGAGAATGAAATATATGGACGGCCCATTGAGACAAGTGTTCGAGACGAAAGTTTTTATGTGGACTAGTAATATTGTAAAGAACATAAGAGCTAATGGATTGCTATAAAGTACTTCTATGAAAAACATACATTTATAAGAAAGCTCTTATATATTTGTATGTTAAGAATATGAAAAAGGGCTCTGATGTATTGCGATTTTATAATCGCATGTTAAGAATGTTAAGAATCACATGTAAACAACAAATGCCGAAGCTGATTAAAGTACCTACATGACCTATTCACATGATTAAAATTTTACTAATAGGTATAAGGTAGGTACAGAAAATCTTGAAAGACCCGCTTTCGACATTGTTTACATTCCATCATAGTATAATGGGTTCCGATATTATTTCTTAGTATAATACGTTTTCTACTTATAATGCATAAACTTACTCCCTGCACTCTTATTTATCTGTAAACAAGTTTTTGAGATATGATAATGAAAATTAATATACTCTTCCGTCCTTTATACAACTCCAAATTAAGATAGGTAGCTTAATAGCTAATGTTTTAATATTAAGAGAAACATACGTTAACTGATTTGCTTTCCCAAGACAGAAGTAATAAATTAGAAATGTATGTAAGTACTCCCAGATGAAAGAAACCCCAAGGGGATCGCGCCGTGATGTACAATTTGCAAAATTACATTTCTTTTCAAGTTTCTTCATTTGAACGTCAGACAAAAATGTGTAATAGGAAGGTCTATTATCAAGATGGATCTGGTAATAACGTAACAAAATAATTTCGTCTCAAGGAGAATAGATTACAATATTTCAGCCGTGGTCAGAACTAAACTAAGTTTAGAAATGTCAGTCGATATTCAGTTAGATACCTGGCTCTCGATATTCTAAGGTGTCTTGTTTTGTAATCCTTCCTTTTATTTTACTTTGTGTATCTATGACTTTAAAAGTGGACGTACCTACTGATCAAGTACCTAATGAGGTAATTCCGATAGAAATAGTCATTTACAGTATTTTTTCTTAAACTACCACCGTAGTTTAAGAAAAAATACTGTAAATGACTATTTGTAAGTGCCCCCGTAGGCCTATACAAAATAAAGACGTTTCATTTCATTACTAAATCGTTATATGCTATATTCTATTGATTGTAACTAAATATTCGTAGTAAAAAGTAAAACTCAGGTAGGTATATAATTTATTTACAGGGGATTCGAATTGAAAACACATTAGTAGATACTATGATTTTTAAAGTGGCAAGACCTAGACGACTAAAGGCAAGGCTTTCATAGGTTTATTGTCATGAGCCAAGAACCACCATCAAAATATTTCAAATTTGCATTCAGATAGAATGCATTAACTATTTTGTATTAATTGATATGTACCTATGTTTTTAAGAAATTTTATATAATTTTAAGGAGCTCATTGTAAGTAGGTTAACCATTGCCTCCTAAGGTTGTCTCTCAGAATGAAACAGTTTGAGGACAGCTCACCACGCCGGCCAAGTGCGAAATGGTAGACTATACACCTTTGGTAACTTTTTTTAAGAACTCTCATGTGAGTTCACGATGTTTTCCTTCACTTGATTTTAGAAAAATCTGTGGTGAGATTCATAGGTCGAGTTTCAACAATTGGGCTATTACTGCTCTAGTTTTTCGGTTTTACTGCAAATAGGAAATAATTTGCAGTATCTTTAGTTAATGTCTTAAATCTCAAGAGTTTCCCCAATCAAACATCCGTAGAACGGAAATATACGCAACAAAAGCGTTTTCCCGGATATTGCAAGCCTCAAACGGAGGAAGACTACTTTCTCACGTATATATTTGATGGTCTGAAAGTTTTTCGGCAGAATTCGTTTGTAAAGAAAAATATCTCACCTTTATGGAAAATCATCGATATATCTTTTAGTAGTAGTTTTTTTTATTGCACTGAAGTAGCAAACGAGCATGCACCTGATGGTAAGTGATTACTGCCGCCCATGAACATCTCTTAGCAACTTCATATAGAACAGGGATTACATCTGAAGTCGATCACAGATGCATTGCTACTCCCGAGGTCTAAGATGATCGCCTCATATATAAGTGAGCCAGCAACCACACCCTTCCACCGAATCGCAAGAACTGCCTCGCGCTAGAAATAGGTGCGGCGGTTGTACCCCGTACCGGGGAGGTACGGGGTACCACCGCCGCACCGGTCGAAGTATGTAGATAAGTTCTACCACCTCGTTATGTTACCTACATATAGTGTTGCACTTCATCATAATATATTTAAAAGAGATTTAGCCCTCGATATTGTAAAGATTCAAGGGTAAAGTAAAGTTACCCTCGGTTTTTAAACGGCAACTTTACGTGCATATTTTTATAAATTCTTTTTTCAAACATATTTTACCAACCCACACTAAATATGGTATGGTATGGTAAATGTTGTTGGGTACAATAACAATATTAAGTGTTTACAAACACATCTACAAATAATTATTTTTAATTGTAAACACTCGGGAAATAAATAAATAGTCGTGTGTGTGTGTTGAAAAGAGTTTGAGTTCAAATTTATAGAAAAATTAAACATAAAAAAATGTATAAGTATTATTTAATGAATCACGAATAACAAATTACCTCAAATATATAAATCGTAAATATTAATATCTCAGAAAGTTCATCACTTTCTGAAATATTTACGATATTTATCTATTCTTTACATCCGTTATCATCTATCATCAATCCATACATCTATGAGTTCTATCAAAAATGTTAGATATCTTTTATTTTGCTCTTATATCTTTTTAAGCGTGTAAACACTCTTGACACTAGTGATAGGAACACATTTTGACGGAATTCGTAAGTATTGTCTTGTATTTGATCAAAGATACATTGGTCTTGCCAATCCACGCAACAATACCGTTTGCCCGGATATTGCCCGCCTCGCCGACGAGTGACGGCTGTCTGTTCACGTACAAACTCTCATTGGAACAACTGCTTACTAAAAGCCTACCTTCATCACTTTCTCTAACATAATGCTAACCTTTCAAAACCCTATCTTACTATTTATTTGCAATATTGTCGAAACATTTGATTCGGAGTTACGAGTTGCAACGTAAACTATAGCAAGTCAGTTGGTATTATTTCGGAGTTGGTATTGAAACCAGTACCTACTATTAAAATTGAAGTCATTTTTAGCGCCCTTATAAAATTAAATCAAAAATTGGCAAAACTATGCATGTGCATTAATTTCAACGATTTTTTTAAAGTATTACTTATTTACCCTACGTTTAATATTACCCCAAATAACTATATATATAAAATCTTATTCAAATAAGATTGGGACAAAATAACATCGGGCTCGGGCGAATAATATTTTACTCTCAAAGCTATTATCAGAATCATTTCCTTCACTAAGCACATGTCTATAAACTCCTAAGGGTAAATACTGATAAATGGAAGAAAATAAAAGACAAAATAGCACCAGTCAACGTTTTATTATCCCAACTGTGCAATAATTGAGGAAAGATGTGATTTCCTCAAAAAGGAAAAGATCAAAACGATGTTTTCAGAATTCATCGTTGACAAAAGGATGATCCTTATGCTCGCGGCCCCTGGAAAAATAAAAATCCTCATGAGTGTTCTCATATCGATTATATGTTACAAAGACATTTAATTTGATTTATTATGAACGACCGCAGCCTCCGCGTGTTTTCCCGAGGGTATGTTTTCAGGCAGCATAAGCAATTGCAAATAAAAAGTGATAAGACACTTTTCATTGAAATTGCTCGAGTTACGCCATAGTTATTCTTCTAGCTTATCGTGAAAGGCTTGTATATAAAGGTATTTCAAAGACCGACAAATATTTCAAAACGGATATATAGTCCTTTGACATGAAATAAACAAGCATGACGATACTCGTCAGTTATAAACATCAATAAGAATACGTCGTATAAACTGATATTGAGGTTGATTGTACATTGTGATTATAAATAACTTAAATAAATAGAAATCACAATATAAATAAGTAATTAATCCATAAATATTATAAATGCATTATATATTTTTATGATGCTATTAAGACTATTTCATAAACGGATGTTGTATTGACTTTATGACAATTTGTTTAATACCTGCGACGTTAATTATAAATAGGAAAGAATAATCATAATGTGCGTTATTCTACCGCTACCAGTCTAAGACGTTACTTATTCCAAATGTATTCTGAAAGTTACAAAAGTGCAATAAAGTGAATGTATATAAGTGTGGTATATAATTTATCGGATAAATAAATTCAAATCCTGTAAAATTGTTATTTACCTATGGCCATCCAACCTACTTCTGGAACATACGACACTTTATAGTCATACCGGTATATCACACGTATGCTAGGAAAATGACAATTAACATTTAATTCAACATTTATAAACGGAGCAAAATTCCTAATATAAAACTTACAAAAAAATAAAAGCTAAAGAAAATGACAGCAATAGTCCAATTGACTAATAATTGCGTAGGTATATTCGTATATAATACATCTACTGGCTTCTAAAAGGCATGAAGAAAAAGAGAGAGAATAAGACACATTTACAGACACAAAAAAGGTGTTTTGATGATACAATTAGAGTAACTATGGGCACTTATAATAATAAGCTACTTGAGACAAATTGTTTTCAAGTTCTTTGATTCATTAACTACCCTAAATTAGCTAGCTGTAGAGACATCAAAGCAAATAAAGTTTAGCTCTTAAAATATTAAGAAGCTCTAAACTTTTAGGTACAATATTAATTACCTACGCAGACAGCAAAATACTTTTATATTTATACGTCATCATTTGTCTTTTTGTGAAGTATATAGCGCTGTGACAAAAAAGGAATATTTTCGATGATATCTCATATTTATATACATGGCTTAAGCTAGGCGATTGATTGATTAATTGTATTGATAAGCATATCAATACAGTTGTACCGTTCGACGTTACTTACTCAGCTTGAGGGATGAGACGGCCATTACAATGAAGGCTGTTTATAAATTTCAGATCCTCCTGTGACAATTTGAAGTCCCACACGTCAAAATTTTCCGCAATGCGTTTTTTGTTCACAGATTTCGGAATAACGATAATCCCACGATCAATGGCGTACCTGAAATTTAAACGGCTTTTTTTAAATAACGTCTTTAGTTTTCGCAACAACCTTTTAACTTTATATATAAAGAATACCTAACTTAGCGTTACAATTCATCTAAGCTAAAAAGTTCAATACAATAGTGAGTAATCGACTTTTTTGCGAATTTTAGCCATAATATTTATAGATGATGAATTATGTAGGGAAGGTGGGTCAGGTATCTTTAAAACACCCAATTTCTTTATGATCACTGTAGACCGCGGAGTTCTGTAATTTACTCCATAAAAATCAGAGGTAGCTTTTAAAGCCATTCATACATACGTTTCTACTCATGAGTACTAAGATAGAGAGAAAAAGAGAAATCAGAAGAAATTTCATAAACACCGATCTATTTTTCTGAAATCCTAGTCTTGCAAGGACTACTTCAACGTATAAATTAAATGGAAAATAACTAACATACAAATGATTCTTATATAATATTGTTGTCTTTAACATAGCAGGATAACTTGAGTTACAAAGTTTTAAAGTAATTTGCTAAAGGTAAGTCGGAACTTAACAAGACAGCTAAATAAATTATATACATGTATTGTATGAATATATATTTAAACTAGAATATAATAAATTTGCAAAAGTAACTAAATATACAAGCCGACCAAGCTAACTGTATAGACGAATGTCAAACGTGACGTTACTCGCAAGAATGCAAGTACTGATGACAACAAATAGCAATAATGATTTTTTGTGGAATGTTGATTTTAATGAAATGTTAATTTTATTAAATTTCTGTTTTAATAATTTATACTTAACGTTTGACGTTAACAAAGTTTTTTTTTACATATTTAGGTTATCATTGTAACAGAAACTAATGAGTACAACAAATTAATTTTGCATATTTATTTAATTAATAGTAAATCTTAATAGATTAGGTTACTAGGATGAGAGCGGGGCATGAGACGGGGCCGGGGAGGGAGACCGCATTCCTCCCGTTCGTCTAGTTAGCTTGGTCGACTAGTACTTACGATATTGTATCATTAAAAGAACAATGCATAGAGAGAGAGACTTCTTTTACTTACCTAATCATAACTTGACCAGGTGTTTTGTTATACTTGCTTGCTATTGATTTGATTTTGGGGTCATCAAACAAGTATGGGTCACCAGGCTTCGCCCACGGGCGGTTAGGGCTGCCCAATGGGCTATAAGCGGTAAGAGTAATGCCCCTTTCCTTACAAAAATCGAAGAGCTTCTGCTGATTTAAGTATGGATGACATTCAACCTGAAAATCAATATAACAAAATCAATTTATGTACCCATAGCCTGTAAAGTAAGGCCGTAGTTGTCAATAATAATCTATAATTATATTCCGGCTATAGTACCTACACTACACGGGTACTTCTGCGTGTGTAATAGTAGTACAAAAGTAGGAAAAGTGATAAGGACCGCCCGGATAGAGAAATGTTTAACTCCTATATGCCATTAAACGTTATATTTTAGACTTCTCTTTTATTTAAAATGGAAATATGAGCCTGAAACCAAATGGTGTAGTGACGTCACTAAAATAGTCGCCATTTTTAAGCAGCAAATCAAATGAAAAGTAGCATTTAGAGTGACCAATCGAAGAAGCTACATCCCTGTAAAATCTCATTTAAATCGGACCAGTGGTTCTTACGTAATGTAGTAACACACAGACATACCATCTCATTATTACCTATTAGTATAGATGTAGATAGATATAAATGTTATAAGTCAGAATTATAACATCGCACTACCAATACCTTCTTATAATTATAAATACCTACCTATTAAGCAAAAGTTTTGTCCCCATTATTTCTTCTTATCAAAACTACTTCGCAAAGACTTTTATCTGCGTATCTTACTACTTTCCGGAACACTTACCATTAAAACAAAGTTAACAGATCTTTTGGTCACAAGAAAACACGATATTAAGTATAAGTTTTCGTACGACTTATATATAAATGTAAAAATATGACTTTCTATTCCAACAGCTAAGATCGGCGAAAAAGGGATCTATTAATCAGAATAATTAAACTCCGAATTTTGACGCCAAAAAAATGACCGCCTGTTTGACCCCCCCCCCCCTGCTTATATAGGCCCACGATTACATACCTGATTTGTAACTGGCTTAATTTTAGCCACCTCTAAGACTCGAACAACTTGTTTCGAATTGAAGTTGCTGAGTCCTATGCTCTTCACTAGACCTTTTTCGACAAGTTTTTCCATAGCTTTCCATGTATCAACATAGTCGACATCTGAGTATATCACCTTTCCATTTGCATCAGAAGGGAATGGATCGTCGCCTTCCTAGAATTTAATAAAAAAATT
>DWNE01005171.1:0-14289 GCA_018249875.1 Cecropterus toxeus | reverse complement strand
GATTTGTTAAAAGTAAACTTTAATTATTATTATTATTATCGCTGTTATGATGAAATGTGTTTAAAAATGAATTAATTGCTTTAGCTAAATTAAAAATTATACTACTAAAATATTGTAAAACTTGTTTTATATGTATATAAATAGGATTGTGCGTGTCGGGGCTCGCCCGCCGGCCGCCGCGCGCAGCGATACAGTTTAATTGTAAACGGTAACTAGAATTACTTGAAACTTATTTGTAACTGTAACGAGTAATGAAAAAGAAATATTATATATACATATGGTTATATTTAATTTCATTTGTAACACGATAGGCGGTCGGCTGCATCGTTTCCGCGTAGTTTAAGGGTTACTTAACGAGATTTCTTTTTATTTCTATTCTAGCCGTATGTGTACGCAATAATATTTATATTAGGCGGTGGGCTTTATTTGAGAAAATATAATAATAGCGATTTATATAAATATAAACGAATAAAAAGCTTAATAAAAACGAAGCGTTAGTAACGCCGCGTTCAAAACGCAGTTTTGAATTTAGTTAAGATCCAAGAATAAGAAATTAGAATAATGTTAACTAGATTTGTGTTGCAGTTTCTCAAATAAAGCGCATTCGATCGATCACACAGTACTGTCGGTAAGCTTTGGTACTGTCAAAATTACGGTGAAGGTGCATTTACACTCGTTCCCATTCTCCATTCTTTCACTTAAGTTAACGTTCATTCAATGAAGTTGTATAGTTAGGTATAAACTATAGTCGCAACACAGTTATATTTTACTGGCAATGTCGTGTAATTCAATTAATGTAATTTAATTAATATAAATGTTTGCTTATTTTTATTTAATTCCTTAGTTTGTTCAAACAATCCGTTATACCTGATATGTTAATTTGTCGACGCTATTGACGAATTCCTTTATCTCAGTCAAATAATACGAACTGTAATCGTCATCTTAGAACATACAATAAACGTTTGTGTATACGGAAATTGTTCATATTTATGTATCTATCTGTATCATCATTTTATTTTTGATTGTAAGCTTATAATTATCACACTAGGCCGTTATTATTCACGTAGCTACTTAAAGTGAGCGTTTTATATGTCCCCATTGTTTGTACACTTTTTTCACATAGCGCATGTGGTAAATCAATTATATTTTAAGGTCAAATTATGGTCATAGACAACATAAGGCAGATGTTCAATGGCCTCGCAGATTGTAATGTTGGCAATACACGGCCGCGTTCCACTTGACTGCGAAATCTAATACAAAGTACCGTTCCACTAGATTAGGCTAGATCCTTGTAATCATGGAAAATTTAGATGACTGCTTGTTTGTTTTCATCGAGTGGAATGCTGCCCGGAAAAAGTTTTACTCGTTTTATATAGGTGGTATTGAGACTGAACGAGTATATTCATTTGTTAATATACCGCCAATAACAGCGAATCCATGGGCACTGTGTATTTATTTTTAACAGGTGGGTTCAAAACATAGAACATTGGAATGTAATGTTACATCTTGGAAATGAACATTACAAATATAACTACTTAAATCGAGCATTAGATTTTGTGCTCTTGTATCTTGTAACATTGCAGCTTGTACGGTTTGTAACCCGGTATCCTTACGCACTCGAAAGGCTATATAAATGTTCACGAATCAGTGCGTGTGGTGCCCGTATCATTCAAAACCGATCCGTTGCAAGGTGAATGGTCGTTCATTCAGTTCCCTCTTTCATTCATCGGACATATTGTTATATTATAAATATGTTATGTATATCCTGTGTTAATATATATTATGATTTAGGGCAAGTAACACGGTGGGGTCCATAGCTTGGCAAATGTAGTGGATGGGCTATCCGTTTGCTAAGTTTTGCCTTCATCGCATTCCAGACAGGACGATTCGCTTGGTTCGTGTTATAAATTGGTGGTTGAGAGGCGGTTGGAGTTCAGTGTAGATGGCGCCCTCAGTGTGTCAATTTACCCACATTTGCTATCTCGGTTATGAATAGGATGGAATTATTACTAACTCTTTGTGAGGCAAAAGCTGTGGCAGAACTTGTTACGTGTTTACTGCGGTAGAAACATCGACACACTTGTTTTTTATTTCCATTATAGTTTAACAGGCAAGGTAAGGCAGACATATATGAAGCGTTTCAAGTTCTAACAGAATTGACACGAGCCTTGGTAGAGTTCTCGTCTTATTAGATTAGGGAAATATCTATCAAACTTAGTGACCGTAGCGGAGGCGCCTCTAACGGAAGAAATTGGCAACCGTCTCTCATCGGGCAGTGCGGGCCACCGGCTGTACTTGATCTCTTCATCTGTCGTTTTAATGAACATTCCCATCTCTGAATTTATTGATTTGTAAAAGATTTTAATTGCACGCATAGTGCATATAATGATAAGTTTATCGTGTGATAACCAATCTTTTGTAACAATTCTTGTGATTTTTGCCATTTTATTCATTTCATTATGTTAGCTTATCATTGATTCAATACTTTTTTTTTTAATTTTATTTTAGTATTAGCTTTTGTTTAATATCTTGGAGTTATATTATTGTATAGACTCCCAGGAAGGATCCCGTGGCCCGCACTAAGTTAGTCGATTAAAATTTATTTTGTAATGACTGTAAAGATTTCAAAACGTGACCGATCTCTCAGACATTTCGTACGTACTTGGCTTGAAGACTTGTACCATTGAACATGTTTTAGGTCCAAACGCTTACGCATATAAATCATAGTCATAAAAATCCTAAATTCGTGTACGATGTGCCTGAAGAATTACGTTTATTGCCTTAATTGTGAAAACACACGTTTCGTCAGCGGTCACAGAAATTTAGAGGAATAAAGACAAGTGTACATCGTTCATTTATTTTGTACTCCTCACTAGTGTCATGAAACTGTCATAGTGTTTAGTTGACGTATCTATCAGAACGACGGCTTGAAACATCTACGCGGGTGTGTCCAATCACTCCTGGAATTTAGTATACTTGTTACAACGTGGATGTTAACTGTGCAATATGGAGATCACTTCCTCTGGTCTGTGCATGTCAATACATTTTTCGTTGAATGGATTAATAAGAGCCATCGATGTTTGTCGAATATTTCGTAATATTTGAAAGTTAAATCCAATAGTTTGTCAATATGTAACTGCAATTTCTGAGAAAAATGTTTTAAAACGATATACGTAGTGTCAATTTATTTCTGAATTTCTCGTGTGGCTGTTTTGGTATTGTATCATGAGGTTAATATTAATTGCTTGTTGCTCACCGCGCGGCTGCAGCACTCGATCAAAACCACTATATCGATAGATGTCCGGTAGAAAAGCAAAGTTTGATGGTTAATTTAAATATAAATAGTATAATTTTGAATTATTTGGTATTTTTTCCAATCTACAAATCAGCAATAAATGACCTGGTGCTGACTCCTGGCTTTCCCTAAGAATAATCGGGTTTTGCACTTGAATTTGCCGTAATTAGAACCAAGTATAGTAATTTTCCCGTATATTTTCTCTAGCCTTTCTACTATACACCTATCATTATTTTTTACGATCGAAACTCTTGGTAAGCTGGGAAGCACTTTGTAAGCTTCGTTTTTGGATTTATTTAAAATGTTATCTGTATCCAAAAATCAAATGACATCTGGAAAAACAATTTAAAACTTAATTTAACGCATTTTACCGCGTAAAGGTGCAATAATTTGGATGTAGCCGGTTCCTCTTATAGAAAGTGATGTGAAATAGCGATGCAGTATGTAAACTTGAAACTAGTAAGAACTTGTGTGCGGCTTTATGTTCCGTATTTTTTTTAAATTCATAATAGACATTAAATGAAATAGACTTAATGTTGGGATTAAATCTAATCAAAGGTAACCAGTTCACAAACCAAAATAAAATCCATTATGAAGGTTATACCGAGAAATATGGATCGGGATATTTACAGAAAATAATTAACCATTACCTAGCCAGTTTGTGGGATCGCTAAGATGCGGTATACGTGTAGCAAAATAATAAAATTTATAAGAGGAATCGGCAACGGATTTTAATCTTCCCGTAGAAGTAATGTAGTTGAGGTTCCAACAGAGTTTAGTTTGTTCTCGTAATCGACAAACCAAGCGAGAGGACGCTGATCAAGGTCATATAGTATGTTTTTGTATTATGTAAATATTTTGGATTTATTAAGATTATTATATTGAATAAAAAAATATTGTAAATGGCTATCGGGTTTCATTTCTTCACTCCATGTCATGTAAAAGTTCTTAAAATAATATATATAATGATATCTTATGTGTTACTACAATAAAGTTGTGTTAAGTTTAATGTACCATAGCATAAAGATTTATAGTATCTGTGTGTATATCAACAGAAGACATTAAAAGTGGCATATGGTACCATCTTCTATATAATATGTATATGTATTTATAACTACCCCGCTAGCACTACCACGCAGGCACAGGCCAGGTACAAATCATAAATAATGCTTTATGTGCGGACAGATGTTCATTAAAATGAAAATAAGTTACAACAAATGTTTTATTCGAAATATTAGTAAACACACAGAACGCGTCTTGGCATCATTTACTATAATAGGTACATAATATTATAGTACAATTTAAGTTTGATATCAATAAGTATTAACACTATCAACTAGATAAAAATGGCGCGATTCTACAAGAAAAAAAAACTATAACTTAATTGGAAGATAAAATACAAAATACAGATTAAGGGATATTCGCTTAATTCAATATGCAACGAAAAAAAAAACATATTCACTCCAAAACAATACTGCATTTAATTTATCCTAAATCTGTAAAATTATGAAACAACAATTAAAATTTTAAAAAGGTGCGCGAATTTTAATACTAAAATGTATAAACTTATAATTCGTGTTGCATACTGTATCTGCTCATATAAATGAAATGCAATTTGTAAATGTAACATACGGGCGTAAAGTTAATAAATACTAAGAATGACCCATTCATAAAAAAATGTTTAAGGAACACATTGAAGCAATAAACAAAACATTAGGCCTAGCTTTACGCAATAAATATTTATAAAAATTGTTTTTGGAAATAACTAGGATTTAATTTAAGATTCACTTACATTGCTTTAATAGCAACTATTTTAAAACAAGGCTACAGCATGATGATATGATCTTCGTCGTACATTTAACCGACTCCAAGAAGAATAAAAGTTCTATATAAAATCACGTGTTTTCAATGCTATTTATTTAAAATAATAATTTAAAGTTTAATTTATGATTACAGTGCATTTTTCTTATAAAATTAAACAAAATGAAACAACACTAAACGAATAAGTTCACGCTCGAAAACATAATTGTTAAATTCTAAGACTTATAGTTCAATATAACATTCCCAAACATACATTCTAGTTTCAAATCTTATAATACAGAGCTACAAGAATACATATGAAATACATACATTTTAATATTATTTTAAATAAATATATAAAATATTCTGACTAGTAAGTAGTTTTGCAAATATGCTCGAAATTAATTAAAACATTAATTTTGTTAGAAATAAATCAGTCATTTAGAATCATTTGAAATGCAGAAATTTATGCTCGACTATGTAGCGACAATGGACAATATTTTGTGTAAGTACACACTGTTCGACACTATCCTTAGGCTCATGTTCTACCAGGTGGTAGAACCAGTTTAGTTCGAGGAGGTACCACCGCCACGCATAATTTAAGCAGTACTTGCGTTTCGGTGTGGTTGTCGGCTCAATTATATATGACGCGACCATCACCGTTCGGACTTCAGATATAACTCCTGTTCTACATGAAGTTGCTTATAGACGTCATTGGGCGGTGGTAACCACTTACCATGAGGTGGACTGCTTGCTCATTTGCTACTTCAATCTGATAAAAAAGAAGCGTTCTCTAACACCGAAAAATGCAAAAAAAAATACATTAAATATCTATTCTAAATATTAACAACAAATGCAATGTAAATGTGAAGTGTTTTTACATAATTTTAATGAATTAAATTTCAATAAAGTACAATAATATAATAGTAGTACCTTTTCATAGGCTCAGTGAATTTTAATGTAGATTATGAATGAATTAATTGATAATTAACGATTGGTCTAACTGATCAATAATGTAGCGATTTTCTTAAAGTATTTAAGGTAAAAATAGATGAAGTGATTGACGATTATCAAAAGATGATATGTATAGCAAAATTTACAGCATTATCCAATGTTTTCCAAATGAGGACCAGAATAAATCAATGTTATCAATCCTAAGTGACCGTGGCTGCTTCATCAGATAACGAAACACGTTATTAATTATATTGTGGATTTTTAGTTGATAAGCTTTCTTATGTCACTACATTCAGTACTTAGATACAGACTCGGTCGCATTACATAGCTACAGGTATAATTCCGATGTGGGACCTTTTAAGTATACATTTGTATGAAGATCTAAACAATGCAAGTGATCGCGTCGCGTGACTACTGCTCCAATAGCGGTATCGCTCCTAGACATGGTCATGCTGCTAGTCAAAATAGCAATGTTTTCTGCTGTTGGCGCCAAATACGGTTAAAACATGAGTTGATTAATGATAATGGCGGTCGGTCGCAATCTCTGACATTACTGACTGAATGCTGGTCGCAAGGCGACAGGCGATCTTGGTCGCTTAAACGCTTAAGTCGCGGTTCCCATCAAGGAAATGCCACCTTAAGAAACAAAGCGTGGTCATTATAGCCACGGTCGGTGGAGTGCTCGGTCAATTATCGGTCTAGTGATATGAATGATGGTTTCTGGCCAGTAAGTCGGTGGAGTGGTCAATTGGTCTAGTGATATGAACTGTTGGCCAGCTGGTCTACAGCTCGTCATCGAAGCGCTCGTCGAGCAGATGTTCCCCGTAGTCGGTGGCCTCGCTGCCCACGAACACGTGATGGTGGGCGAGCACCTCCGCGAACGACAGCCGGTCGTCGTGGTCGTCGTCTGCCGACGCGAACAAGTGTTCCACCTCCTCGTCCGCTATCTCCCTGTAAGTAGGTGTATTTTCTTTAAATTTAAAATTAAGAAGTCGATGATGCAGTCCACCTGAAAATTAGTGGTCATTGTCGCCTATGGACATCTGTAAGTAACTTCATATAAAACTGGCGTTCTATCTAAAATCAATCACATATTCATTGCCATTCTTGAGGACTAAGATGATCGCCTCATATGACAGTGAATTGATAACTACACCCTTTCACCGAAACGTTCGAATAGCTTCACGCTAGAAATATGTGTAGTGGTGGTTATTTCCGCTCGAACCATTTTAGTTCTACTACCCAATAAATAACCCCCCCTTCCTCTAAATCTTCCCAGCCTATTATTATTTTCCCATACAGGCAGCGTGTATGAGGTATTTATCCCGAGCAATCCTAGACTAGCGTCCAGCAACGTCATCCGCAGCTAAGGAGGCCGGCAGCCCCGACGTACTCGTTGTCGGGCAGGATCCAGGCGCGCAGCTCGCGGCGGTCGAGCGCGCCGTCGCGGTCGGCGTCCAGCTCGTGCTCGAACTTCTCGCGCTCCGCGATCAGCCACTCCTTGTCCTGCTTCAGCCCTGCAACGCCGACGCATGTCTCACTTATTTTACTAATCTTTGGGGAACTTTATCATTATTATTATTATTATGTTTAACACATACATCTATTTTGAAATAAGTACAACACACATCAGCAAAGTCTCGACTAATATGTTGTACTTTTTTTTTACTTGCTAGTTTATACGTAGCTGTAGAGTATAAGTGGCGTTCTAGATGATATAAAATAGTTTTTTTAATATTGAATAGCAAACGAGCACGTCGTCCACCTGATGGTAAGCTATGTGCTATGCTACTACGGCATTATTATAATCGTAATTTGATTTTTATAGTTTAATTAAAAAATTAAAACAACTTTCATGCATTTATAAAATATACACGCATGAACCTTGTATTTCACATTCTTAAAATTAAGAGTATATGATCACAAATAATGTTGGCAGAGAAGACGGCGTGATCATAATTTAGATATGTATGTCTTTTGTGGCGGCCTCCCGCTACTCAACGAAAGATGACGTCATCGTATTCTGAAACGCGCTATCGGAGTTTTCTCAACATCGTGCATATACAAGTTCCGAACAAGATTGTCGGAGCATACTCTCGTATGCTCTACCGAACTCTTACCTACCGAACTCTCGTTCGGTAGGTAACGTCCCCGATATAGATAGGTAGACTGTCGGAGCACGACAGCTTCCCAGGCATGATCACCTTGCCTGGCGGGAGATCTCCCTTCGCCAAACTTTCAACGAGGTGTAATAATAAGGTTATTCTTTGTAATAGCTACACAGTTGTTTACATTTTTCATTCCGAATTTCATTTCATATGCACACGAATATCTTCGATTACAATAATAATTTCCCACGATAACGTTACTTTCCAAGCATAACAATCAATCAATAAACAAAGCAAAACATCAACATTTTTCGATATGTTGATTCAATTTGATATGTTTAAAGGTAACAAAGATGTTATTATGTACATGCCACCCCCAAACAAAACACATTACACAACATACATGTGTACATTATATCACATTGTTTTATCATGTATCAGCTAAAAAATATGTTCTACTTGTTGACTGTTGGACATTATTAGTGATAAGACCTTCCGGATAGAAAATTGAATGTTAACCGCGTATTATATGCGAACCCTAAAAAAAGGTATAGAAGTTTGCTATTTTTAGCGTTCTATTTTTATTTAAAATGGAAATGGTAATATGAAAATCGGAAATCAAAGGGTGGAGTGACGTCACTAAAATAGTCGCGCTCTTTAAATAGCTAAAAATATCGAAATCAGTAGCCTATACACCGACCAGCGAGCAAATTACATTCATGTAAAATTACATTCATGTAAATCGGACCAGTGGTTCTTGCGTGATCGAGTAACACATAGTCACACACCATCTTTTTTATATACCGGGTGTAATCGTTATTGCACAACGAGGACGTCACGTTGGTTTGAAAACCAATTTTTGTACTTACTAAGAAATAAAATGTATGGGAGTGTTTAATGTAAAGTTTTTGGACATTTCTCGTTTTATTAAAAAAAAAAATCATTAGGTAAAGAACTTTTGATATCAGTTTAAAGTTTTTTGATATGTGGAATAGTTACGGAATAATCGCCTGTGCACACTTAACGATTACACCCGGTATAAGTGTAGAGTATAGATAGATGTTAAGGATCCGGGAGACATTATTTTTAAAAATTGCTCGGGCAAAGGGGCTAGCTACCCTTCGAGGCCCGAACATCCTTGCCCACCGCCCTTACGCCGACGGAACCGTAGCATATGAATGACCCGAAGGATAACACGTCTTCTTTCGTTCATTCATTCAAGCTGATACATATTACCGTAACATATTTACCGACGCTTATTAAATAAACTGAGCGTGTGGTCGAAGGGGCGACGACACCGATCAATTTAAATTAAAACGTCGAGAGAAGCAATTATTCAGATTAACGGTTGCAACACTTTCAACCAATTGGATTGGATGCAAGCTGTAACTGTTATTGGGTTTCGTCTGTGCTAAAGGGTAGAATATTTAAGCGGTATTTAAAGTTAATTTACATTGATAGACATTATAGATGTATGCATATAGATAGAATGGGTTTGGCTTCGCTTTTATGCTTTTTTATATTTTAATACCCGACTGCGTCAAAGGGCATTTTGGCTGAATCCGAAAGTATCGCCGAAGGCCTTTTTTGGCCGTACAACCACGTATGTCGCTAGCTCCTTGCAGTGCCACTGCTGCTGCTTAAATTATGTCTAGTATTGTAGCGCGCGATGTGTGTAGGTGTCTTCACACCTAACATATGTCACGCAAGTTCCATATTAGTGTAGTCTAAATAAAGACCTTCACAAGATTAATAGTTCTTTTATGGGTCAATGTATACGCTTTTATAATAAACTATAATAAGTAAGTTAATAAGTAAGTTCAAAGCACTGATTAAAATCAAACTTTGCCGTAAAACATATTATAAAATTTCTGATTACATAGAAGACAAAGCAGCTCGGAACTGAGCAATAGTGTATATTTCAATGGTAAATTGATTGTTAAAGTATAGCGTATCTTGCAAAACAAGCCTCATGTTTAGTCATATTTAAGACAATAAACTATCTTAAGGAGCTATCTTTTATTGCTATGTAAAAACAAATAATTTAAAAAAAGTAAAAAAAAGTTATTATACAAAGAAAAAAGACAAACCCGCTGAGTTTCTTGCCGGATCTTCTCAGTTGAGGTTGCGTTCCGATCCGGCGGTAGTGAAAGAAAATATTGTAACTGACAATTTGTAAGTGCCCCCGTAGGCCTATGCAAAATAAAGACATTTCATTTCATTTTATTTTAAAAGATTACAACTGAGAGCTGGAAGAGCTTAATAATCTCACGCGTATTCTTTTGCTGGGGAGTATTTTGATGTGAAATGGTCGCCTCATGAAAGTGAACCGGCAACCACACCCTTTCACCGAAACGCAAGAACTGCTTCACGTTAGAAATAGGTGTGGCGGTGGTACTTCCCCGGTTGAACTAAATTGGTTCTACCACCTGACAGAGTATTAGGTAGCATCGCTATTAGCATTGCTAAAGATGAAGGAGAGAGATCTTTCCTTAATCTTTAGCAATACAGCGATACTAATACACAAATAAAATTAAAACCTAAAATTATGACTTCAATATATTTGCTACATTATGATATATATCGCAAATCTATATCGTATTTTATGGTTGAAAAAGCAAGAGATAAATAAGTTACTTTATTTATATTTTTTGTTGTGTTTTCAAAGTGAAGAATTTTATACGTATTGTAATCTAATACATTGCGTAATTCGATGCTGACATGTGTGCCAAGCTATGTACTTCATGTTAAATTACAAGCTGAGTAGTAGATCTTTAAATAGTAACATCGCTAAAAACATTAAAACAAAAAACCCGACTTTAAAAAAATACACGCTTTCTACATTCATAACCCCACACTAGGATTTCTCCTGTGTCGTGGGTGCCACGGACACACAAAGACGAATGCACAAATACCCAACCTAAAACAGAAATCTAAACTCATCATTCATATTTCTGTCTGGCCGGGAATCGAACCCGGGACCAACGGCTCGTCAGACCAGTATGGTGACCGCTCGGCCACGCTGATTGTCAAACTGCTTTAAACTGACTGTTTTAAACGAATTCATCATGATACATATTTAATTTAACGCTTATCTTAGTTTTTGTCAAAATAATCAAGTAAAAGTATTACAATGTGTATATTTTTAGATAGGTCTATTTTCTAGCTTTCATTTGGTACCCATATTGTCGTAATAGAAAAGGAATCACCCCCTCCCTTTTTTCCTCTATTTCCAGGTGTCGTGCAAACTGAGACGAATAATATGTCATACGTCACAATCCGTCAAGCTGTTTGGGCTGTAGCGCGCGCCAAAGAAGTGGACGTACATACAAACAAACACATAGATACGCTCGAATAACATACATTTAAATTAAAGTAACATTTGATAGATGAATTTTGATCAAAAATGTAAATGTTAGCCTTAAAGAATGGAATGTAATCTTATTTTCTAAAATCATTAATTTAAAATTTAATATAAAAATTGTTGATTTATAATATAAACATATCATTAATTAATAAAATATTCATTTAAATTCAAATGTGTGATATATACCTAAAATAAGTTTAGTTTATAAGAGCCAACCCTATCGCATTGTTCAGCCGTAGGTTTAAATTTCAAGACTGACGCCAACAACGCCTAAATCGTTTCGCCTAACACTGTTCCTTTTTTATAATGCAGTTACATATAAGGTTATCGATTGCATAAAACAACTAAGCATATAAATCTGCAACGTCCGTGTGTAAAGCTACTAATACGTATGTATTCACGTAATTTTGCCTTTTATAGATAAGTCAGATTTTCATTCACTCACACATGTATATGAACCTACTAAATGAATTCATAATTATGAATTACGTACATTAGTAAACCTATAATATTAAGCATCAAGCTATGCATAGTTGAAAACCAAATATTATCAATATATTTTATTTAAAAAAAAAGATAGTAGAACCGTCTATGATTCTATTCCAGAGGCCTCGCCGCTTCACCGCCTCACCCCTCACCGCCTCACCGCCTGATAATTTCGCTAATTTAAACGAAATTAGCGTTTTGCAACACGTCTTTGGCACTAATCTTACATGGAGTTTTATCCGTTTCAACTGGGCTTGTGGCAGTGCTCCACGGTTCAGTTTGCACGCTACTCTGAATGAACTGCGGTATTCCAACACTATGATGTGAGGATCTACAAGGCGCGAAAAGAGCTCTCCCTCAGAGCCGACAATGCATGGGCCAATTCCCGGAACAGTATGATGTAGGCATCTTCAAAAAAGGTGCGAAAAGAGCTCTCCCTCAAACCTGGCAATGCATTGACGACTCCTATGGTGGTATTGCAAGTGCCTATAAGCGACGGTGATTACTTTCCATCAAGTAGTTCTCCTTTTAAAAACCTGGAGTTGATTACAGGTGTCCGATTGAAGCAGATACTACTTACTATCACTTGAACTGAATGCTTTTTTATTATTTCTGTTATGAGCGTAATTATAAATTTACTAAGATATTATTTATATTTGTTTATGTTATGTTGTCAAAAAAACTTTATTTGTACTTTATTTATGTATCTTGGTACTAAATAGCGTTAATAAAGTAATTAGCATAATATACAAGATAATTTGTAACGAAAATAGAAGTAAGACATTTTTTTCCGCGGTTAAATAAATAGTATTGAAGATAAATTAAGTCAGGCACGTTTTTAGCGTTCCATATCCAAAAGGTAAAAACGGTACCCTATTACTAAGACTCCGCGGTCCCTCTGTCCGTCTGTCTCGATATTAATATCGACAACGTCAACAGGTACACGCATGAAATATTCACATTAAAAAGAATATAAAACAAATATTTAAGGGGCGTAACTGTGAGATTGCGCTTTTTAAAGATAATTATACGGAACCCTTCATGCGTAAGTCCGACTCACACTTGGCTCGGAAAAATCGAAGACTAATCTCACCTAGGGTTTATGCCAAACAATACCCGTTTTTTATCAGAAGTAGCAAACGTGCATGCACCACCTAGTGTTAAGTGGTCACTGCCGCCCATACACGTCTATAAGCAACTTCATACAAAACAGATTTTCTATCTGACGTCGATCACAGATGCGCTACTACTCCCGAGGACTAGGATGTTCGCCTATACCAGTCGTACGTAGGATGTCGCAAATACCAGTGAGTCGGCAATCAAACCCTCCCACCGAAACGCAAGAACTGTTTCACGTTAGATATAGGTGCGGCGGTGGTACCTCCTTGGTCGAACTACACTGGTTCTACTACCAGTTAAACTGCATGCTTTTGTTAATTCTATCTACACTAATATTATAAAGAGGAAAGATTTGATAGTTTGTTGTTTGTTTGTTTGAATTTAATAGCCTCCGAAAGTAGTGGACCGATTTGAAAAAATCTTTTACCAATGGAATCTTACATTATCTCTGATGAACATAGGCTATATTTTATAAGAGAAAAAAAGGGAACTGTCTAAAAATTTCGATAATGTAACCCGATGTAAGGAAAAACTATGCGTAGCGAAGCACGGGTAGTTTAGCTAGTTTAAAATAAATTAAAAACAAAGTAAGCACCTTTAGTTAGCCAACATATTGCGTGATCGTAAATAGTTCACCAGTCACCCTCGAATGAACAAAAGTAATCTAGAGTATCTATTACTGAGTAATTGGATGCCAACCAATTTTTTGTTATTTTTTTACTAAATCATAAAAAGGCATCCGTTATTTTTAATTCCTTTTATTACGTGGAAATTCGATCGGTTATTTAGTTTGGCTGGTTTAAAAAGATAAAATATTTTAAAGTATTTTTTTATATTGTAATACTTGGGTACTGGATTTCGAACGTAGTTATTTTAAATTACAAATTCTCTCTGAAGTTTAATTGTTATTTAAACATTATATCACTTTGCATGTATAATCGTAGAGCTGCCGTAATTCAGCCAGCATAATGAAAAGTTCAACAAAAAAAAAACCGGCTTTCTTTTTTGGCAGTCTCTTCAATCCTTTGAAAGCGCTGGATACATGCCTACTTCAAGAGAATTGTAATCATTTGTCGTACCTTACAAACACGTAATATATATGTATCATGTATATATGTAGGTATATACCATAAATTAAAATTTTTACATGACTGCGTCTG
>DWNE01005170.1:0-14290 GCA_018249875.1 Cecropterus toxeus | reverse complement strand
GGTGTGGTTGCCGGCTCACTTTTATATGAGGCGACCATCTCAGTCCTCGGGAGTAGCAACGCATCTTTGATAGACTTCATATAGGACCCCTGTTCTATATGAAGTTGCTTACAAATTTCCATAGGAAGCGATAACCGCTTAAAAAAAAGAAATAAAAGGGGAATAAGGGATTATATTCCTTTGCATACCTTTCAGACTAGACTGCAGCGGCGCTTAACACGGATATTGTTAGGCTAATGTACTTGATTTATTATCAGCATTATTCCTCATGTCGTTTTTTTGAGACTCAGCTATAATTTGTTTGAGCATGGGATGATGATGCATTCATCACCTTTTTGAAACAGGAAGTATTTCTTGCGTTTCGGTGGAAGAGTATGAATGCTGGCTGACTTAGTTGGTTCTATTACAGATAAGGCAACCATTTTAGGTCTCAGAAGTAGCAATGTATCAATGATCGACTTCCAGTGGAATCTCTGTTTTCTGAAGTTCTTTATAGAAGCGATCACTTACCATCATGTAGAACATGTAGGTTGACCATATGCCCCATATTAATAAACACAAGAAAATAGTAAATTATTGATTATTTAAGAATAAAAAAATATTGATTATTTAAAGAATAAATGATTTAATAAATTTCTCAGTTTATTGTCGTACGAACAATATCATTCAAAATATTATTATCGCAACTTAATATTTTTTATGTTATAAACAATGCTAAAATATGCTATTCGTTATTAAGCATATATCTGATGATTTTACATCCAATTGTGTATGTGTATACAATATACATTTTGTATAATTTGACGCCATGCATTAAGAAAGATTCTAACATTTAATATGAAAAAAAAACATTTTATTTATCAACCTTTTGGATCTAGCAGACGTCTGCGATACTGTTGATTATGTATGATATTTAAAACCCAACATTTTAAATGAAGAGTTTAATTCTGTAATTGAAAAGCTAATCTCTTGTATTAATTTTAGGAGACATTATACATAAGAAATGGAAATGTATCCGAGATTCTTACAGACGATTAAAGTCTCTCCAGAGGAAGTAGAATTTATAAAAAAGAGAATAAAATGATGACGAGAACAGAGGAAAGTATAACAGTCAAGACGAAGATGAGTTATTTCTTCTCTCGTTATCAAACACGTTAAAGAAAGTGCGTCCACATAAAAAAAATGGCCACCAAAATGAAAATCATGGCATTACTGGACGAGGCGACACAGTCTGACTAATAATATGGAATCCAGTAGATTGATTGGGTTCTATGTATTTGCTAAAGGTTTTTATCAACTATAATCATACACGACGTGTCGAAGATCGCTGAAAGTTAAACGTCAAGAAGATTAAATTAATTAATTAACGATCATGTTGATTAAAGTTGATGAAATAGAAAACATATTTAAATGAAAGAGATGATTGGAGCACACTGATAAATGAAAAACCTTTCATACGAGGTATTTCGACTGTCTTCTGAAGGCAACTCGTTGTGTAGATCTCAGAACTCCAGGAGCCTTATTTGATTTAAATTAAAGATTACAGTAAAAATATCTGTATTTTTCTTTATTTATCCTATATCTTATATTTGATACATCAATCTTACCTTATGCCCGTGGATTCTTATGCCTTACGCATATTTAACTAGGGGCTATCTGATTTCTAACGTTTTTTTTAATAAGAATGAAGTTGCAAACGAGCATGCAGTCCACTTAATGATAAGTAGTTACTGCCGCCTATGGACTTCTATAAGAAACTCCATACAGAACTGGGGTTATTTCTAAACTTGAAGTCACAGATGCTACTGCCGAGGACTGAGATGGTCGCCTTATATATAAGTAAGCCGGCAACCATACCCTTCCACCGAAACGCAAGAATTGCGTCATGCTAGAAATAGCTGTGGCGGTACTTCCCCGGTCGAACAACATTGGTTCTACGACCTAGTAAACCACCTACCACGTATAAATAATTGGTATTTCAAGTTAGTGCTAGTAAAAGCGTCTGTGGCCGACTTAAAGGAAGATTTCATACTGCCTGGGTTGCTTACTGCTGTCCGTAGACTGCCGTTCGCATTTAGCATTAACTCTTATAAGCACATGCTCGTTTGTTATATACTAGTTAATAACATTGACAAAAATATTAAAACAAAAAACCCGACTACTTGAAATGTTTTTTTTTTTAGTTCATAATGAGATTTAATTTAAAACTTAATATAAGTTTTCGTAAAAGTAGAAAAGTAAAAGTATTATAATATATATTTTTAGTATGGTCTATTTTATAGCTTTCATTTGATGCTATGTGTGTATCTGTGATAATAAAAAATTGACCCCCTCCCCTCACCTTTCTCCCCTATTTGCAGGCGCCATTTTCAAAATTTATCTAGCCTATGTCACAAACTGAAACGATTTTACAGATATGACATAATTATGTCACAATCCGTCAAGCCGTTTGGGTTGTAGCTTAAGGCATACATATAAACAAACATACATACATATATACATAGTATGTATATATGTATGTTTGTTTGTGTTTCTTGTGTGTGTTTCTTCTTTGAGGAGGGTAATATTTTTCTAGCGTATGAACGTATTACATACGTTGGAAAAACATTTCGGTCAGGTAAAAATGTATAATTTCCCCAAGACTATTTTTACTTGCAGTTTCCTAAGGAGACATATATTGAAGTTGTGTCCCGACTTTTATTTGCCTATTGCTTATATTACAATCGAAGTAGCTATGATGAATGGGATGGATAAGGGTTCAGCCATATTCAGAGAATCCTAAAAATAGGGTGTGCACACTCGAGATGATCCCTAGTTAATACCAGCTTAACGCGTTCAATTGTCCGTAGGTGCTACTTTTTGGGAGAGACACAGACGTTAAAAATAGTTTTGATTTTTTGTAAGGTCTGTAGTGGATATATGTTTCTAACTTCATATATGTCATCAATTCAAGCAGTGATAGCATAATTTTACTTCATTCGTTGGATTTAAAACAGACCTTTGATTTCTCGAAGTTGTGTGCTTATAAATAAGCACACAACTTTTAATAATTTAAATAATAATAATAAATCGCGAAAATTTATAAAAAAAATGTCCATTTTGTCCCTGTAGTTCCGGGACCTGAATAGGACTACGGTATGGTTGTCGTGAGAGGCGACTAAAAGGGGACTTCCGGGATTGCGAGGGGTAAGAGTAGTTGCTCGAGCCGCCAAGCTAGGCGACCCCGGGAAGGACGACGGCTCGTGTGGTCGCGTGCCGTCGTAAACACCTGAAGGCACGGTGAGCGTAAATGCTCACCGGGAAAGAGCCCCAAAGGGGCATCGCGCATGGAGGACTCCGGTTGTGTTCCTTTGGAGAACCCAGATTCCTCCACAAAGCGCTGAGGACTGCCACCGGGGAGGTTTTAGTGCGGTAAAGATCCACACAACCCGGCATTGCTCCCACGGCGTCGGGTACCTTTTGAAGGTTTCCCGCTAGTAAGAAAAGAAAAAAAATTGTCTTTAAGAAGTTTACAAGGTGGGACAACCACTGTAGTTCGGCCGTGGAGAAACCACCGCTTCATCTCTAGCGTAAAACAGTTCTTACGTTTGGGTGGAAGAGTGTAGTTGCCGGCTCATTTATGCGGCGAGCATCTTAGTCCTCGTGAGTAGCTATGCAACCGAAATTAACTTCAGATATAACCCCTGTTCTACATAAAGTTGCTTACAGATATCCATAGGCGGCAGTAACAAGCTACCATCACGTAGACTGCATGTTTGCTATTTCAATGAAAGAAAAAAAGAAAAAGAGAATGAACATTAATAGGCGTGTAGTTAAAATTTGGGCTCAAAAATAAGACTTCCGATTTTTTCTTAAAAGTATATGTTTTTAGACGCATATTATCGCGGAATTGACATTCTAATATGTAACAGTTATTTACGAATTTCATGATATGCGATCTTTGAATTTCTTATTTTTCTTTCATTGTGGTCTCGAAGTAACTCTCCCTTGTGAACCCCAATGTCAATAATTTATCAGTTAATTTATTATATTTTAATGCAGCGCTAAAAGTTGCAAGTACCAGGCGATCATAACTTGAAAGAACATGACGCACGACGCTCTGAATACTCCGATTCGGAGCGCGACGTTGCCGCTCCGTACGAAACTACAGTGCCGTTTTATCATACCACGTCGTTCACACAACGGGCCTCATGTCGCTTAGCCAATGTCGCTCTGATTCATGTGTTTCGAATTTAAACTTAAAAAACATATGAAATTGAGTTTAGTTATGTTTAATGGTATTTTGGACTACTTAACTGTGAGATGTCTTAATTGCGCTGCTAACTGTTATTCTAATAACAACTCTGTTGCTATGATTTTAAGGTCAGTTTTGTATAACCAATAATATTTGTAAGGCAACTTAGCGGCGTAAATATTAAACGTGGAGCTGATATTTCGAGCAATGTGTAGTCGTAGGGTTTCAAGCTTCGACCGGATTGGCCATCCGGCGCGTTTACGGCATCAGTGCTGTAGCAACTGTCAGGGATTCTATACGTCATTTATTTCTAAAATTTCTACACAAAACTGCGTGTTTAAACCAAAATAACATGGTATTACTCTTATGCAACGATATTGTTGAGTTTAAAGAGTTTTGTTCGTGAATATCGTGTGTTTTTGATACAAATGGTTGTATTGGCGCCATTTTGAAACCGGATACGTGAACCCTGGCATGGCGCTCGAGAGTACGTATAATCGTTTTATAGCTGACTGATAGCGAGTAGCGAGGAAATATTCAAGCGAATTTATTTATACATATTTAATTTGAGATAAATGAAGAATTCTTGAAATATCAAGTGAAGATATTATTTACTTAAGGTTCCCCGTGGTTTCGTCAAATTCAAATAACTTTAGATTTACACAGTAAATTTTATTCAAACAAATTTAAATGTTGAACATAAAGAGTTTATTAAATGTATTTTATCCTTTGAAATTAAATTTGATAGTTTTGGTTTGATGCGATTTCAAACACACGAACGAACAGACAGACCATAGTTTTAAAAAGTATAAAAAATTCTAGTATTATATATTTTCAGTCGCCCAAACATTTTTTGTACGCAAAATGTACCTTGCCGTGGGGAACTAATTTTCATACGTAGGAGGTACATAATATTCTAAATATTCTTTAGCCACGAAGTTTCATCTTTTCAAAGCAGTTGTGGCGTGGGATTCGTGCCCAATAGTGGGGCAGTCAAATAATGACACGTTAATGAAATATCAATATATCTACTAAATATTTGACACGAGCCTCCGAATAAGAGGGTTCCTTAGAGGATTTAGGCCTTAGTCAACCGCGCTGGCAAAGTGCGAATTAGTAGAATTCACAAACTAAGATTTTTAAATTTAATAATAATATGTGCATTAATATATTTTAATTTAATATGTGCATAAATTTGAAAACTACGGTAATTACAAACGTTTTCTTCTGTGATAGCCCTACAATAGCATTTTATCTTGTGCCATAAACACACAACACACAAAGACGAATACAAAAAAACCCAAACTCAAAACAGGCAACCAAATTCAGCATTCAGATGTGTCTGGCCGAGAAACAAATCAGGAAATCACTGCGTGTTAGACAGGTATGGTGTCCGTTCCCCCGCGCAATCATCAAACATTGATTTGAACTTCAGACCCGCGATCGAAAGGTCGAGTTACTAACTACTACGATGTCACTTTCTTTAGTTTTTTTTTTAATTTGTATTAAACAACGTAATTTTCATGTGGTAGTCAAAATTCGAAGAAATTCTTTATAGCTGTTTTGAACAAAAAGAGTTTTCTTTTTGTTTTGTTGAAGGTGAATAGTTACCAAAGATTATTGTACCAGGATATATACAAAGAAAAAAAGAAAGAGGTGCGTAACTGTTTTGCCTCTGGCTTTATTATATGAACGATTGGACCGCACGGCCGTTTTCTATAATACTTTTTGTTTAATCGGTAATATTAACTGGCTGCATACGTAAGGTTCACGGATCAGATTTCCGGGTATCAGGAATTCAGACTCATAATTCAGTGTGATCTTTGACTTTCATTCTTCCAATCGGAATGTGGTGAAATTTTCAAAATAAGTGAGATTTTTTTCTATTCGGAATAGTTAAAAACATGTGCGTTTTTTAAAGATTTTGTATCATTCGAGGCCAGTCTTAGATATGCGGACTGCTTAGGGATTAATGTAATTAGTTTTAAAAAAAAAGACATTGAAAAAAATAGTATAGATTATAGAACATGATAATTTAAAAATGAACCAAATATAAAATCAATGGTCGAACAATGTTTAAATTAAATGAAGTAACTGTAAAAGCATGAATTAAATAAAAAAAAAATAGAGAGAGAAAGGAGGAAAGCAAACAGTAGTAGAGTTAGAAAGGAATGAAATTTGTACATTTTTGAAAGAGTACAGAGGTACATTACAGATTGATTAGAAGCAAAGCATTCCTTATAAAGGATAGGTAATACCATAAAGTATTTCTTGTAGAAGGAAGGAGGATTTCTTAGAAGAGGATACGCAACCATTAAAAGATATCATGTGAAAACTTCGCTCGTGGTATGATAAATTCAATGATCGTACGACGATGCGTGAGGCTGAAAATTTAATTGTGTCTGTAGAAAAATATCCATGTTTATGGGACATACATGATACGGATTACCACAACAGAGATGCAAAGGAATTAGCATGGGAACAGGTGTACAAAGAGGTTATACATGATTGGGAGACATGCACTGATAAAATAGAAAAAGGTAAGTACTGTTATTATTCTTTAATTTTTTTTATTATTTAGAATTGCAAGTTCTTCCTTTGATATCATGGAATACTTATCCAAATTATCTGAAATATTTCTGTCGCTTGTAGATTATCTTGAGAGGTAAATCTTCGAAGTAATGGAGAGTATCTGGCACTGATAACAATCTCATCAGTATTTTAAACTTCGCGATTTGGTTGATTTTCTCTAGAACAGTTAAATGTGGTGAAGTGGTTTACTAATATGAAGAATCTCCACTTGATTGAAAGCATATTCTACTTCTCATCGAGATCTATTCAATTGGAAGTTAAAGCTTTGAGATTAAATCTTGGAGATGGTTTAAAATATTATTCAATGAAATGGCCTCATCATCTAGACACATAAAGAAGCGAAAAGCTATTTTTTTACACGCCTTTTACACTCATAGCCCCACACTAGGATTTTCTCCTGTGTAGTGGGTGCCATGGACACACATAGACGAATACACAAACACCCAGACCCAGAACAGAAATCTAAACCCATCATTCATATTTCTGTCTGACCGGGAATCGAACCTGGGACCCACTGCGCGTCAGAACGGTATGGTGACCGCTCGGCCACGCCTTTTTGAAAGGGGCTTAAAGCAAATGGAGGTTAAATTATTTTAGCCTTTTGTCCAAAAATAATAGTTTTTATGTATTTATGGCTGTATAACCATATAATAATAATCACTAGTCAATCAATAAAGAATAAAACGTATGCGTAAAATTACGTTAAATAATATTTATTATTAAGTATCTTATGCCGTTCCAAATTTTATTTACGTACTTATTTCAGGTGCCGAATTAAAGAAAAAATGGACGAACATCAGAGATTACTATCGTAAAGAACTTCAAAGGTCAAAATCTGTCTCCACCGATAGCGCTTCTAAAAAGCAAAAATATGTTTATGATCAATTGCTTCAATTTCTAACACCCATATTTGCTGACAGAAATCCTAGAGGTAATTATCCAAGTGTAAATTCTAACTGTATACTAAAATCCAAAATTACTGAAACAAAAATTAAACTAAAAGATACAAGTAATACATAGGTAGTATGCGGAAAAATATTGAAGATGTCCCCAGGCAAATATTTAATGTATTAAAGTAGACACATCTAATTAGCCATAGTAATCAAATGCTTTGGCAGTATTTTTTTATCCTTAATACAACAGTAAGTTTTACTACTTAGTTGAAACATGGACACGCTGCAATTGGTCAAAAAATATATTAAAATCCATCTTCTCGGTCCAACTTACAGTTAGTTATGTTACAATACAGTTATATCTAGGCCCTAGTTATTTTATCCGTAGCCCATACACTCCCGTACCGCAAATATCGACCATATATTCGATATTTCCTCTTTCCATTATCAAATTTCGAACCATCTTTGCAACAAAATAATATTATATTGCAGCCTCAGTTACATCTCTTTAAATCCATTTGCTCTGCAACACAATCTCCTTGTGGAATCTCACCATCAGTACATCAAATCGTAACGTCTCGGACACGTAAAATACCTCATATTCTTCCTCAAGTCTTCCCAACAAGTCAAGCGCCAGATACCAGTCAAAGTATTGAAGATAGCAAGGATTTCATTCTCCAATCTCGGAATACCGAAGAGGATATAAAACAGTTTTTTTTTTTTAATTTATCATGTTATTTATTGACAATAAAGACTTACCTTACAATCAGTTTTTCTTCTGTTTCCATATCCATATCCATATTCTTCTATACCATTATAAAGTTCATCCTATATAATTTGACGAATGTTTCTCTCTTCTCTCAGTATTTAATGTGTGTTTCCTTGACATCTCCTCCTCTTGTTTAGCGCCCGTAGAAGTGTAGTACTAATCAATTTTTCGTCTTTCATCTTACGTGCTTTCACCTTATACACCGAGCGTTAATTTCGAATAAAAACTAACTTCGGTTTTGAACCGATCGTGGACAAACATGACGTTCATTTTACCATTCATATGACATGGTATTTTCCATTTTTTTTTTCATTTTCCATTATCAATAATCTGCGTGAAAATACTTCACACTAAATCTTTAAAACTCAATCGCCCGTTCAGATTGGAAACTGAATTCCTGATAGGAAACCCTAATCAGAAAACTATACCTATGCGGCCGTTATAATTCAAACCAAATAGAACAATGTTCTAAACTGTTAGTATGAGCCTATTTATGTAATGATACCTTGAATAAGATTTGAAACTCGGCTTCACTGTCTAGAGTTCTGAACTTCAAATCTAAGACACATTTGATTGTTCGAAGTTATTTGCGTATTAGAATAATTATCCACTCGCTTTAATAATGAACGAAATATTATAAAGCTGTGTCTCTCTCTGTCTCTGTAATATCGACTAGAATACTGTAAATAGATGAATTATCATAAAATAAAGAACCACTGCTAAAACTGAAATGAGAATAATAAATAAAATAACAACTATTTTAAATAAGCATATCGCACTCGGTGGCAAAGGTAGTTATTTTTGTTTGCCTCCAGCATTTTTTTATTTCCTAAGATTCATATATGATATTATGGCATATATGACAAATCTAATGACGGCTCGTATTTTAGAATTTATGAAGCCGTTTGCGCTGTAGAGCCAGTCAAATAAACTACATTAACTTAGTTTCTTGTATTTTAAAATACATATACCTTACCACCTTCCTTCTGAGGCAGTCCGATATCAACAACGTTGTGTTAAGCCTATCGAGCCTATTCGAGCTTGTCCCAAATGGTAGAACTTTGGTCTGAACCCCTAATTCTGTGAGGAAAGTACCCAACTAGAAAAGTGATGCGTTGATGCAGTTACGTTATAATAGAAAAAAAAAATTGTGTCTTTGTTTCAGAAAATTATAGGCCATCAGTTTCTTCTGAGACTCTGATTAAGCTGATCAGGCAGCGACCGTGCTTATGGAATAAGAACTTGTCAGATTACAAGGACAGGGCAGCAAGGGATGCAGCTTGGACGGAAGTCTATAGAGAAGTGGTGCCCGACTTTGATAATTGCAGAAATACTGTTAAGAAGCATATTGGTAAGGGTACCAAATTGAAGTAGTTCACAAAAAATACTTAACATTACCTCCAAAATTTACAAGAGCATCTTAGAAGGGTTTATGGACACAGGGTTATGTGGGAATTTGAGGAAGAAAGCTTTCTGGAAGTCTCTACGTTTCCACTATTAATGGTACAATATGGTTAACCTTTTTTGAACCGTATAATAAAGTGTGGCAATTGAATAAATAATATGAAGTCGAAATACGAAGGATTCTACGATTTTTCTTATTTTATAATAATTCAGATAACGTTTTTTACAGATACTATTTAATATATTGTGAAACTTGATAAGAATCTTACTTTTGTTACCCTTTAGAATTTTTGAAGCTTCTTATTAGTATATCTATCGTAACACACTCTATAAATTAGAACACAGCTTCTCACGTACGGTTAACCATCACCGAATCAGGAACAGTTCTACCTTTATAATAATGAAGACAGTTTGATATTGTTTAAAGTTGGAACAAAAAAAATTTGTGTCTCCAGTATATACTCGTACGTATTAAAATATGTACTATAGTCTGTCTACACTTACACCAATACCACCACCAACTTTTATTTCGCTACTAAACAGAACCTTGTCAAATTCAGTTTCGACCTTAAGAAGATTACCTACTCGTTAATTTTACGATAATGCAAAGTAATTTTATCCTGACTATTAAATATTGATCCTATTTCCATAGGTATACAACTTACAAAGAAATGGTGTAATCTCCGAGATGCATATGTCAAAGCAAGACACAATTACAGATCTAATAAGTCCAACAAACCATACATTCATACAAAACTCCTGTCCTTCATAGATCCCTTTATAACAGAAAAACATGATACAACAGAAGAAGTAGTAGAAAGTGATGAAGAAGGAACAGAGAATTGGTACAACGAAACAGTGTATCTAGAAGAAGATGAACCAATGCCCAAAAGACCGAAAGTAGAAGTGGACACGGATAGAGAAGACAACTCGAATTTGCAAATGGAATCTGAAAATATTGTAACGTTGCTCACGAGAATGATTCAAAGAGAGGAAGACGAAGATAGGGCTTTCTTTAAATCAATAGAACCTGCGGTGAAGGCGTTATCAGAAGACTCAAAGCTAGAATTTAGGATAAATGTGTTAAAGTTAATAAAAGATTTAAAGTTTAGGGAGAGGACTGGGATTCAAGTGAATTTGAAAATGTCCGTGGACACAGATTAACAGTTTTTACAGCAAGTGTTAAATAGTCATAAGTATGGTCAAATAAATAGTAAATTGGAATGTTAATACGCGTATATATACAAATAATGTGACCATACGTTTCTTTTAGAACGAGATCGGCCCGTTTTTGTATGAGAGTTCCCCTTAAATATTTGCATTATTCTGTTTTTAGTATTTGTTGTTATAGCGGCAACACAAGTACATTATCTGACAAAAATTTCATCTGAATAGCTAAAACAGTTCATGAAATACAGCCTGGCGACAGACAAACGGACTGACGGACAACGGAGTCTTGGTTATAGAGATCCCTAAAAATGGTCACGTTATGTATTAACACCTTATTGTATTCAAACACGGTTATACCCATAACAGCTTAATCGACGTCAATGAATGTATTTGGTTTCAAGTAGAAACTTGAAGATAAGACACTATTCAACCGATAGATGGCGCTAATGTTAATAACGTCAAATTATTTTTCATATAAGATTAAAGTAACAAAATGACCATTCAGTCCATGTGAAGGTAAGCGGTCACTGCCGATCATGGACATCTGTAAGCAACCTTATATGGAAATTGTAAACAACTGTAAAACAAAAAAAGAGAAACAAAACATTAGTAAATTTAATTAAAAATAAATTATGAATTTTCTTTTTTTTCAGAAATGAAGCAAACGAGCATGCAGTCCTTATGGTAAGTGGCCTCTGCCACCCATGGACATCTGTAAGTAACTTCATATAGAACGGGTTCAATCTGAAGTCAATCACAGATGCGTTACTCTTGATGACTAAGATGGCCGCCTCACATGAAAGTAAACTGCTATATATAATTTGATTTAATAACAAACTTTTTATTGCATTCGTTCTAGGGATGTGACTTACCTGGACAAAAATCGATTATTAATTAATCGATTTTATTTTTTAATCAAATAATCGATTTTCCAAAAATCGATGCTTTTGCAAAAAAATAATCGTTTTTTTTTAATTCGATTTTTTATTAAAAGCGAGCAAGCAAGGCTTACACCGCTCGGGCCGGAAGCAGACGAACAAAAATAACGACAATATGTATGGTAGGTAAAAACGGCAATATCTAACATAAAACCTAAAACTTCGAAATAAATAATCTTTTTAGTAATTCAAAGGTACGGAAAAAAATCGAAGTGTAAATAAAAAATCGATTATTTATGGTCATAAAATCGATTTTTAAAAATCGATTATTCTAAAAAAAATAAGCGATTTTTTAAATAATCGATAATTTTTTTACATCCCTAATTCGTTCACTTTTATTATTTTTAAGTATCAACATTCACAAATCAGGTAATGGGTATGAATATTTCTTGAAATTATGTTTAATAGAATGTAAATATTACCATCTTATAATTACCACCCGGTAGATGGCGTTCTACATTATAAAATACGATTTTATTATAAATATAACAATATGTTGTCTTAGATATAATTTGGTTTATTAAAGGTCGAAATTAAAAAAAAAAAAGCTTTTATTTTATATGTGTGAGTGTAGGGTTGCCAACTTTATGACGAAAAAAGTATTTAGCAGAGAAAAACATATTTCATATTCATTGTTTTCTTGCTTTAAAATGTATTTTTATGCTCTTTTAACACATGCCATATTTTTTAGCTATTTCTGAATAGGAACAAATGTCATAAAATTTATATACATATATATATATTTTTTTATTAAGTTAACGTTCTATTTCCTTTTTTATGCAACATTGTTTTAATATACATTTATCAGCAAATAATTCGGCACTTACCCATAACCAGTGTGTGATTTTCATTTCATAGTAAATATTAAACTTATATTTTTTTGTAAACCAAAAAGTATATGTATCAAAAATAAATAAATAGTATAAATTATGGTTGGCAACCCACCGGGTGGATCTGATACATGTATTGCACTTTTAAAACTGCATTTTTTAATACAGGAGTAGTGGCCACTAACGCGTATGGACACATTTTTAATCAATGACATATACTCGAGCTCAGCCACGGATGCCTATTTTATATTTAAACCTAACGATAAGGCATACGGGCTAACTGAAGGAAAGTAGTTACCGTCGCCTATGGACATTTGTAACACCAGCGGAGTCGCCAATGCATCGCCGGCTTTGAAGGAAGGCTCTTATTACGCCCCTCTTGAAGAACCTCATGTCATAGCTCTGCGGGAATACCTCAGGAGGATGCTCTTTCCACATCTTGCACGTTCGTGGCAGGAAATATAACATCTATCAAATCAAGTCAATAGCGCTTAACATTCCTGTTTCAAATCCAGCAATAATTGTAACGGTGGTGCTTCTGCAAACCCACAAGGAGGTTTTTTCTATTTACAGGTGCCATTTTTGAACATTATGTAATCTGTCACTTTGCTCTCTGAAACGATTCTAACGATAGGCCATAGGTTACAATCCGTTAAGCCTATATGGACACGAAAAGGGCACACCTAAGTACAGACATACATACATACAAACGCAGGAAAAACATTTTCTTCTTACAACCCAGTTGGGTAAAAATTGCCTGTCAAAGAATGTCGGCACACTACAACTTTGCATAATTTGTTATCGTCAATTTTATAGCAATAGGCTTGTTAAAAGTACGAGGAGGGTGTTCAAAAACTGGGACATAATCGAGATCGAAGGCAAAAAAGATCAGTATTTCTGCTTTTTTTCTGACCCTATGCTAAAAGAGGTATCTGGAATAATCTGAAATTTATCAGCCAAAACAAAAATCCTTCTATTTAAATATTTCTTTCTCGTGCTCTTAAGTAAAGGGCCTGTAAGTCATATTCGCCCATGGCTATTGTTAAAAGAACAACCATAACAGCACATTGGCGCAGGACAATTAATATAATTCATTTCAATGTCGGGTTCCGCAGCTGTCATCGCCAATTGGCCAGCAGATGGCATTGCAAATGTCAAGGCGATAGTTTGACTACAAAAAATAAGCATGTGACATAATAAGTGAGAAGGATCTGAATGTACAAATTATTGACAGTTTACTATATTAGTGATGTACTAGATATCCGTATCCGCGGATATCGGAGACAGAAGTAAGATTTGTATCCGTACACGTTTTTAAGGCGGATCACAAACGGATCTTTTAATTAATTAATTACATGTACAAATTTCTATAAGTATACAATATATACGCCTTCTACACTCATAGCCCCACACTAGGATTTTCTCCTGTGTCGTGGGTGCCATGGACACACAAACACGAA
>DWNE01005169.1:0-14291 GCA_018249875.1 Cecropterus toxeus | reverse complement strand
AACAGAAATCTAAACTCATCATTCATATTTCTGTCTGGCCGGGAATCGAACCCGGGATCCGCTGCGCGTCAGACCGGCATGCGGGTCGTCAAATATATAATACACATATTTGTAAAAGAATACATCTTCATTCCAGTAGGGTTTATATCCTTCGTAGTCCGAGTGTGATGATATCAAAGACATATTTGTCTTAAAATTTAAGACCTTTCTATTTCTGGTAGAGCCTGCTATCGAGGGGGAAACTTCTAGAAGCCAACGCTGAGGGAATGATGCCGGCTTATGTGGCATTTTTATCGCACTAAAACCACCCCGGTGGTTGTGCTCGGCGATGCTTATAGGAGGTCAGGATCTCCAAAGGCACGCAACGGGTGTCCTCTGAGCGCGTTGCCTCTTAAATAAGTTTCTTACTACATCTTTAACCCTTCCACAGCCACAGCCGACTATACCCGACAAATTGTTTTGAACGTTCAAACGCAAATGTCGGGTAATGCCGACACAAACATTATGCAAAAATAAAACTATTAATGCAATATTTTTCGCTGTATTTGTATCGCCTATACCTTGTCAACAAATTTTTGTTTAGTATAATGGTTACACTTCCCCAATCGTCATTTATTTATTTAATGTTTAATGTTTCATTAATTTAATGTACATGTATCGATAAATGTCTTTCGCAACATTATGCGAAATTATGCCTAAAGGCTGTGGCGCTGGGTGCACTCGAAGTAAATAAAAGCTTGGCGGTAAAAGGGTTAAACCAGAATACAGCAGTGTTTGAAACTGTTGAGCAAAAACAACAATGACGGTAATACCGACGGAGTCGAACTACAAATTGTATTTACACCTTATCAATGGAAACCATTCGGATTGACAGTTATCATACTTTCGTTTCCTCTCTTCATCCTGTTTGATCTTGTTTTAATGTGTGCCGTATATTTAAACTGTCTATTTCAAATTTCTCTTGATTTAATTTATCTCTGCTGATGATGTACGGATGTCTATTTTCGTGTTTTCAATAGATTGCGTGGGAGGGATTGGCAACCTCGAATCAAAGTAACTTTGAACAGAATTTAGGCAAGCCTTTGACGTTATGGTTGGATTGATTCAGGAAGTAAACAGTATTGGCCTATTTCTCTTTACTTTTAACTAGTGTGTCAGAAGGAAGGTAGTGTTTTTCGAGCGTATTTATGTCCATTTCTTTGGCATGCGCTACTGCCCAAACTGCTTGACGAATTGTGACATATGACATGTCACAATCCGTCTATACAATTTGAAATTGACTATTTTTAACAAAATCTCATTTAAAGCGTTAAATCAAATGTATCATTATGAACAAAAATAAAATAGTTTAAGCGGTCGGGCTTTATGTTTTAATGTTTTTAACAATGTTACCAGTTCATCTGTTTGATTTAAATGAAAATTTTGATCGATACGTCTTCATTAATTATTACAATATTTACCTCAAGAACTGAGAAGCTTTTTATACCGTTCTGCAACGGTTCTATCTGAAGTCAATAGTTGCTTCTCCCAAGATAATGATGAAAGTGATCGGCAACTAGAAATAAGCGTGGCGGTTGTACTTTTGCAAAGGGAGATCTTCCGTTAGGGTATTTCATCATGCCTGGGGAGCGGCCGTGCTCCGACAGCTTCTGTTCTGAATTTGTATATATGCAGGACATTACGGAAACTCCCATAGAGTGATTCAGAATACACTGGTTCCATCTCTTAATGAGTTGAGGGAAGTTGCCACAGTACTTCTACGGTCGAATCATTCTACTTCTACCACCTTGAATCCCTGTACTTACTAACTTCTTACGGCGCTACAACCCTTTGCGAGTCTTGGCTCCCTCAACGATTTCCCTCCGCTTCGCTCTATTCATTGCTACCCTCTTCCAAGCTGTTTTTCTCCCCATGGTCTTTAAGTTCTAGAAGAGAACTTAAAGACCTACAGTCGTTCCAGCTCTTCCTGGGTCTCTTCTGTTGCGGGGTCCAGTCGTTGATGGTTTTGACTGATCTAGCTTTGTCCATTCCCTCTACCTATATCTCGCCCATCACAGTGTTTACGATTTTCAAAATCTGACTATTGTCTTTTCTGAATCCCTGTAAACTTACCATAATACATTTAATGTGGTAGTGTTGATTTCGACAATCATGATTTAATCCGATTATAGTATACCAGACCTGGTATCAAGAGTTTAACAAAATAATGGAGTCATTAAAATAATTTCAAAAAGCTTTCAAACCCAGTATGCAGCAAATGGTTGCGTTTTGATTAAGCTATTAAATTACTCTTAAGCTTCAAATGACTGTTATTAACCGTACTATGAATTACTGATATTACGGCTTGGTATTTCAGATTTTATTTCATATTGAGTTATTAGATACTATAAAATGTACTTTCACTAGCCTTGGCATTATCAACTTATATTTTTCATTAAATTCAAATAGTAAAAGAACGTGCAGTCCACCTTTTTTTATAAGAATGAAATAAAAAAGAGCTTTCAAGTGCTTGCTGTCACCCATGGACAACTGTAAGCATCTTCATATAGAACAGGTGTTATAGGTTTTATCTGAAGTCGATCACAGATTCGTTGCTTCTCCCGAGGATTAAGATGGTGGCTTCATATATAAATGAGCCGGCAAACTCACCCTTCCACCACGCAAGAACTGATTGACACTAGAAATAGGTGTGGCGGTGGTACTTCCCCGTTCGAACTACATTGGTTCTAACACCTACTGGTATGTGATCCCTGCCAATGGACATCTATCATCAACTAAAGTAAATCAAAGGTTCTACCAGTAATTAAGGCATTTGTAATGCATTGCAGCTCCTCAGGACAAAGATTATCCCTCCATATTTAAGTTATATTTAAAAACTGCTTCCGTAAATTTGGTGTGACGGAAGGTTTTTCTCTCACCGAACCGTACTGATTTTACCAACTTTAATTATAATACTATAAAATTATTAATAACGTATACACTTCGTAAAAAGTAAAACGAAAATAAAATGATTTATTTATTTCAAACATATTCTTATATTTTATTTCTAATAATTAATCCTGAAGCTTTACGTTAAGAATCATGTAATTTTAGTTTGAAGTTATTCATAAACGCCAAAGAAAGCTAATCAAAGATTAAAAAAAATTCAACACTAAGGATTAGCTCCGTTGGAGATGAATGAATTAGTATTGTAATTTGAGGTACATGGGGTGTAATTTAACGTGTTAGGTTATGTTATAAAGTGTTAGGTTATCCAGTAATGCTAGATGTAAGTTTTGAGTTTTTAATTGATAATCGTTTAAAATTGAAGCTAGCTTTTTTTCTGAAGTTTAATACTACGAAAATGTTAAACACTAAATTAGATTTTATATTCAAATCTGCTTATAAAGAGCTTCCTTTAAAATATGAAACTGACGTAAATAACGTCGTTCGTTGTGTAATAACTTGTAATAGCCGTGCAGTGGGGATGACAATATAATCGCTTTGCCAATGTGCTTGGAGCTTTTAAACCGCTTTGCAAAATTTTCGCAAAATTCAAATTTATATAATATGGCAACGTATACCTAGAAATTAGTGGAGTGTACTTTCTAACAGTATCTTTATTATAAGGGGAGTTCAATATTGGTAGTTGGCGAAAACATGCAATGAAATGTAAGCAGCACTGAATTGTCATTCTGTATATCAGTTTTTATTCAGTATACTATGGAAAACAAAGATTTTTAGGATTTTCTTATTTGATTGAGGTGGCAAACGAGCATGCAGGCCACCTGATTGTAAGTGTATACTGTCAACCATGGACATCTGTAAGCATCTTCATATGAAACAGGGGCTCTATCTGAAGTCGACCGCATATAAGTTGCCATTCTTGAGGACTAAGATGGTCGCCTCACATACAAGTGAGCCGGCAACCACACCCTTCCAGCGAAACGCAAGAACAGCGTCACACTAGGAATAGGTGTGGCAGTGGTACCTTCCCGATGGAACTACACTGGTTCTACTACCTGGCACCTTATGAAAAACTAAAAATATATTTTTTTGAGTAAGCATTCCTAACTTTAATAAATTAAACAGAAAAATAGCATTTCCAATAAATAAACCATTTTGTCAGAGTCGTTTTTTATAGTTAAACAAGCTGAGTCGACAGACTTTGCCTTGTCTTAACTATTTTTGAATTCGAATTGGTAATACTGACAGTTATGTCAAATGCCATAAGGTTATGTTTTCTTGTTTTTTTTTTTAATTTTTGTGCAATTTTCCTTTTATTTTCTTTTATAAGAACCTGTTCCTAACAGTAACAAACGCATCAAAAAATAATTAGCCAAGTCGGTCCGGCCGTTCAGGCCTGATGCTATGACCAAGGGCCATAGCGATTCATTTTTAATATAAAGATATGTAATATAAACATGATATACTTTATGGGCGTTAGAATAACCGCAAAAATCCCGGTTCAACTATCATTGCCTATTCAACAAAGGCTGGCTACACAAATCTGAATTTCAAGCGAACTGCATAACGGATCCCATTTGAAATTGTAATCGAACCCGTAACCGGCATGACACTACATTTTACATAAGCCTGAAAATTCCTTTTTTATCATCTACAAAAATTTATAAAATGTTGGTTTTTGATTCAAAAGTTACTTTTACATAAAACTGTCTGATATCAAACAACACAAATGTTTCTTGTATGGCTATAGATTTTGAATTAAACTTTCATGCGTCAAATTAGTTTCGATTGCTCGAATAGTTTGATACAATAAGGAGGAGAGACTGCACAGATAATAATCGTTGTCATGTATATATGAAAGTGCGCGTGCGCAATCGACAATTCTGAGGCATTTCAACTGACTCCGTGATATCATTTCAGGGTATCTTATATTGCCTAGTGAGAAATCTCTCTTATACCCTAAAAATCTAATAGTTCCGGCTCCCAAATATATGAGGCGACCATCTTAGGAACGCATTTGTGATCGACTTCAGAAAGAACCTCTGTTCTGTATGAAGTTGCTTACACATGTCTATCGGCGGCGGACGTCACCACTAACCGTCAAGTGCACTGTATACTCATTTCCTTCCTCTTCTTTTATGTACTTCAGTCTGACAAGAAAAGCTTTGTACACCAACCAAAGATACTCTAGAAACTTGTTGATGTAATAATTTCTTACTACAATAAATAAATGCGCTGTGAAAATAGTGTATTTTGCAATTATTCCAATTTTACTTAAAATTGCAGATACGGCTTTGAAATATTTTCACACCGGAAAACCCATACTTATCTTCCGGCAGTAAATAGCAGGAAGTCATTTGCTAAACGTGCAGTAATTATGCAAGTGTGGACCGACGGACCAACAATGCATGCAATTTACATATTGTTATTTATTTATAATAATCTAATGTTAGTCAAAAACTAACGCGTCGCACTTTAAATTATTACATATAAAAATCCATTGTAATTCATATCAATAATTTCAACAAGATGTACATGTTATTTTTATTCAAGAATAATTTCTATAGCATTGCTTACAAAGAACATGTTTAAAAACATTGAGAAAAATACCATAACTTATTTATCTGGACGTTTAAATGTCCACTTCAATTCAACACTGACTCCGTCATATGTCACTTTGATTGACAGGAAACAATCAGGGCAATGTAAGTTACATCGCGACTTTATTACATACCATTCCATCGCTGACAACGCGACGACAATAAATGTCCCAGTTGTATTCATTTGCATTGAAGTGTCGCGGGATGTTACATGATCTAGTTTTGTACCGCGGTGTACATCGATGAGTTTTGTCCTATTTTAAATGAGCGTTCTTGTGTTATATCATACTAATAAAAAAGTATGTGTTTTCTTTGAACAATTTATTTGAAAGATAATATTGTTTGATAGAATATAATATGTATTGCTAATATTACAAGAATACAATTGATTTAAAAAGTAAGTTATATCTGTTTGTTACATATCACTTTTTTTTAGTCTAGCTGATTATAAGGTGTTGTAATTTATATCGTTGAAAGCTATGGAAATTAAATCAGTATTTCACGAATCTCCCAATAATCCATTATCAAATAAAACAAATCATTATTCATAGAGCATTGGGACAAAGTAACCCAATTCACTGTAACTATTCACGGTGTAGCACTGTTACATTGTAATAGAAAATAGTTGGAAAAGTCGGACCAAACGCAGCCAATCATAGTAACAAAGATGCTTTCATTGCCCATATTGTTGCTAACGCCGTGATGACAATAACCGTTCTATTTTCATGTTCATTTGCGTTGAAGTGTCGACGGTGCAAAGAACGATGAGTTTTGTACCGCGGCGCCGTCCATCGGCGGGCTTTCATCCCGTTCAGAATGACGCTTGTACTGACAGTACAATGGACGGTGTGCTATTGTGATCGTGCCAATCATGCGACTGCATTCTCATTTAATATTGCATCAATGCGATGTCGTCCGGAGATAATGGAAAGTTGAATGATTTTTCTTGGATAGCAGTGAAGGGGCTCGTCTCCAGATGTTAGACGAGGTAAAGTAAGAATTACAAGTTCACAAAAATACTAGTTCTATCTGAGATTTTCTCTATTTCAGGTATGCTTTACCGTCCATATATATATACTATATGACATTTTTCGACCATATGTGGACTCTTATACATTAAAGACATGTAAAATGTAAGCATGTTTGTTATAAATCTAAATCAGCTAAAAAAAACTTCCATTCCATTTGATGATAAGGTCTTTAGACTTTTGTAATCACCAAAGCAAATCGAAGCCTACCAGAGATCAGCCACAATCGCTTTGCTATTGAAGACTTAATCGAAACACTTAACTATTTTCACTGATATGTCACACTTGTTAAACCAGATCATATCAACGTCTTACATTGTAATAATGTTGTTATAAGGCGGAAGCATAGTTGTCAAAATGTGTTCTACCACATTCAAATACTATTCACTTTTATAAACTCAGAAACGTTAACATAAATCCAATACAGAATTACGTATGAAAATTGAAGCATACGTATGTAAAATAGGCAATATTTCCCACAGTGCAGTTGTCATATGCACCGCCGCGAGAGATAATACGATACGGGATAAATGGAACTCGGATGCTGCGATTGTGTAGCTCTCAGTGGTTGTGGTTTGATATTGATGTTTTTGCTAGGGACCTTCGTAGTTTATTATAGTCTTAGAAACAGTTTATTGCGTATTATAAGACAAATGTAGTCTTAGAAATAGTTTTGCGTTACCCGAAACTAAGCATGATGCTAATTTTTTTTTAAATGGGTAGAATCATTTTTGGATCGACTCTTGTAGTACTACCGCCATACGTATTTATGTTTAATAACAGCAGTGTTAAGTGCTGTTCTGTTCTGGTTTGATGGGTGTTGTAAGGACGTGTCCAAGGTATTCCAACTTAGTCCTCAGGAATCTCAGGTAAAACTCTAATCTTATCTGAATGTTCATTACAGATGTCCATGGGATCAGAGGCCACGTACCATTAGGACTCATTTGCTACTTCTATAATATTAATCGTAGATGTACGAAATATTTTTACGGGTTTGCCATCACACTACAGAAGGGCTGGATAGCACGCTAGAATATTGGTGGAAGAGGACAAGTAAGTGGACAACTCGTGTCTGATGCATCAAATAAGTTTCCGATAAAGTTTGAGTGTTTTTATTAATATTTAACAACCAAAGTTCAAAGTATACCATTCAAAGAATTTAGACCCAATTTAGGGCTGCTACCGGTTATTTATCCAACTCCTGATTCGATCAGCTATTACTTGACTTTACATGTTAGTTACGGTTTACGATCTACATATCAACTACCATTTACAAAAGCCATGCAAGGCTATGTGACGGTTAATGGATATTAAAATTGCAATAAGCACCACTAATATTTGCTGCCAAGAGGGTGTTGCCCTAATAATTGTCATCGTGCTTCGTTATGTGTTAGTGATAAACCTATATAAACTTAGATGGATAGAACCAGCATCGCTGTATTAAAGCGAGGTAGTGGTATAATACTTACTGGTTAAACAGTATACAGTATCTATTCTTGACATTTGTCAAAATATGTACCACGATACTCTTCAACGAATTCCAAACTGTTTGTACTTTATTACATTTTACTTTCTGTTAAATAATTTAAGCGAGATTATCCTAATTCACAGCTCAAGTCTAAGAATAATTAACTGAAATTCTCCTCACAAGTGGCTTACTAACGAACCGCGTAAAACATTCTGTGCGTTTAATAACTTAACATCTGGCGATATTACTTAACTTCGTTGTAACAAATGTGTTCAATTTGTTTCAATCTGTATGAACTTATTTAGCAATTTATAGAAATAAATAAGGATTTATTGTTAAAAATCTTATCCACCAGGGAAAAGTACATACACATATAAGGATAAATACTCGCCCTTTTTTTCTGTGATGGGGGAGAAACCTTCAAAAGGTATACCGAAGCCTTGAGGGAGACTCCGGGTTATGTGGTTTTTTTATCCACTAAAACCCTCTCCGTGGCCTTTCTCAGCGCTCCGGGATCTTCAATAATGGAACACACCGATGCCCCCTAGCGCGGCGCTCTTCACGGGCTCATGTCTTGGGAGACGTGTAACTGTCCGGTCCTGTTTCGATGTCTGTGACGACATGCAGCCACACATGCCGTCGTTCTTCTCGGGGTTGAAGGCTGAGCGGTTCGTGCTTCCGCTCCCAAGCTCCCTTCTAGTCGCCTCTCACAACAGGCAAAGGAAACCGTAGCCGGATTCTACTCCCCGGCTACAGAGGAAAAAGCTATAAATACTCAGGCCTGGGAAAGCAATCTAGATTTGCCGTTAAATCCTGCCACCGAAATAAGCAAAGGTGGAACTATAATATGCTATCTAAATATCAATGATAAACCAAACCACGCCGCGCGACAGCTACAGATAAGAGCGGGCGATAAGATGCAAGAAGGAATGTTAGAAAATTAAGAATAATTAATGAAACTTTTCGTATGAAGCAAGCCGCAGCAACGAGTAGGGTCTGCGGGTTGCGGGAGCCGACCCTGCCCTTCATGATTAGATGTTATCTGGGGCTGACCAGAGATGCGTTGTTACCTGTGAATACTTAAATTGAACGCGTCTTATTGTCCATCTCTTAGCCACGTTCTTGAAAGCAGACGCAGTAATGCTTTAACTTATATGTTCATAAAGGTTTCTTTTCTACCACTATTCTATTCCCGGTTTTCTTGTTAAAGACGCGTCAAAGAAATATAACTTTAGTAATTACGTATCGGCCATTTAGAGCCGCGATGTCTTCCTTAACGCCAGGTTAAGTATTTCCGAGCCGTAATCTCCGGTTTCCACTCGAACGAGTTAACTGTAAATTAGCGGGAAGTTTGCAATACCTACACAAGTTAAAATACGATTATATTTGTTCGTAAACAATTTAAAGTAATTTAAGTGAATGAATTTGTTATCAGTTTTTGGAATTATAAATTTGATATTAAAGACGAACGATTTGCTTTTTATTAACTATATATTTTTTATTGTAACTTCACATTCTTAGCGAAAAAGACAATTTCACGCGAAACATATAGTATAGCATACCGCACCAATAGTAAATATTGTTAGTTTTGCCTTCTCATCTAATTTTAATTCAACACCAACCATTTTGACCATTAAAGGACATGCAGACACTGTTTTTTTAGAATCTTTAATATTTCACTACCTCCATCATTCCGTAGTATTTTTATTACAGACATGTGTGTAAATAATCAGAATAGAACTAGTAACATTGTTAAAAATATTAAAACAAAAAACCCGGCTGCTTAAAACGAGATTTTGTTCATATTAAAAATTATATAGCCTATGTCACTCTGCAAACTGAGACGATTCTAGTGATATGTCATACGTTACAATCCGTCACTCCGTTTGGGCTGTAGCGCGTGCCAAAGAAATAGACATACATACAGACAAACATACACACATACATACATTCGCTCGAAAAACATTACCCTCCTTCTGGCGCAGTCAGGTAAAAAAAAAACAATTTATTCCTTACCTCAGGTAAGACTGACTTTATCTAAGGTTGATTACAGTCTATGGGCAGCAGTGGCCACTACAGGTGTGTTGCATACTCATTTGCTACTTTAGTATTATAAAAAAGCCTAGCTTTTTTAGCCTGAAATGCCATGACGACTGTTCGTCTGGAGCTTGTTATTCCACCGGCCACCGATATACTGACAGATATGTCAATAAAGCGACCATGCAGTCAACAGTGAGTAGGGTTGGCGATTTAAAGTTTTTTAATGAGTTTAATTTTCGAAGTTTAACTTCTTAGAAACAAAAGGGAAAATTTAAGTTTTCGTGATCCTGTGATACTAAAATGACAGTGTATAGATTACTAGATTATTACCGCGGCTTCATCCGCATCGGTCATGATTACTACGATAATGACAAAGCTATGTGTTAATCTAGATCATTAACTGTCTTTGTGCCAAATTTAAGCGAAGTTCGATCAGTAGTTTTTGAATGAAACAGTAACAAATACACACACATCCTCAAAAACTTTCGCATTCATAATATTAGCAAGATATCATGGTATAATAAAGATAACTTCTCAATTGAAATTTATGTAGGTACATCGTGGAAAAAGTAGACAGTAAAAGGGTGAAATTTTTACATACAAAATAACAGCTTTAAAAGGTCGTACAACCAGTATAGTTCAGTTTGAAGTTTGAACCAGTTTGAAGCAGTTCTTGCGTTTCAGTGGAAGGGTCGAAATGCCAGCTATCTTGCACATGCAGTCTTATGCTCAGGAGTAGCTATCCATCTGCAGTCCTGTGGCCGTCAGGTGAATTCCTGAATCCTTAGTGGCGGTGATCATATACTATTAGATGGACAGCTTTTTCGTTAGCTATTTCAATCTTATATAAAATTCCTAGCTTTTAAATGGAATTATGGTGGCGTGGTTACTGTTTAACGTTTCTAAATGGCACTTGTATATAAATTTATAACTCAACTACCGTGTAGACGAAATTATCTTTTTTAAATTTTAACGTAAATTTACCGTTTCTGAACTTGTAAATATTTCTCTTAGACTAAACCATTACCCGACTGTTTCAGGAGGAGAGTAATGTTTTTCGAGCGTATGTACGTCCATTTCTTTGGCACATTCTGCAGTCGTAACGTGGGCAGACGTAATTATAGTACGTTTTTCTGTAATGTTTGTTCTTGCCGCGTGCAGCGTCCTATAATTTCGTTATTGTATTTCTCGGTTTCCCTTTTTCAGTTAAAGCAGTCAGATTGTTTATTTATAAATATTTATATTACATTTAATATTTTTTAGATTTATTAGTTAATTAAAATATTTTGTTCGCGCTCTCGCTTGCACGCTCAGGTTCAGGCGGAACGTGACACTTTTTTACGTGCAGCCGATGTTTATCGATTTATAAGAGGTTATCACGCAGAAAGTCCGGGTAAATTTTGACGGTACTCCAGAAGTAATGTATTTTATGTAATAGTGTAACTAATGTAACTAAAGCACATAAGCAGATGTAATAACAAAGATGTACATTCCAAAAGAGAAACTTCTAACATAAATCAATCAGAAGTAAAACTTCTCGTTGTATTAGCAGCCCTAGGTTTCATACAGGTATACTGTAGGTACTATTTTACGGACCAGTGACGCAGAACTTCGGCTTAGCGACCTCGGTGCGACAACTGAAGTGAGGTCTTCAGCCGTTTGCACTCAAAACTGTTATTACTTGTGTCATTGTACCAACTATATCATGTAGGTCAAAGAAGTTCAACTTCACTGGATAATTAATTTGCTATTGCACAATTAGTAAGGTTTATGGTATATTACAGAGAAATTTATTTTTAAATAAATTGCTATGACTTTCGATATATCGGGAACCAGATACATTTGCCCTCATTTTATTAGACTGTAGTAGCAATCGAGCATGTCCACCTGATCGTAAGTGGTCACTGCCACTCATGGATTTGTAAGCAACTTAATATACAACACGGGTTCTATCTGATATCCAGCACTGATGCGTTGCTACTCCCGAGGTCTAAGATGGACACTTCATATATAAGTGAGCCGGCAACCGTACCCTTCCACCAAATAAATACAATTATCGTGTAACTTTTAAAACTTTTATTTTTAACCGACTTCGACCTAGCAGAGGTTATCTATTCGTCACGTATATTTTTTTAATAGAAACATGAAAGGGCTTAGACATTTTTTTTATTGAATCGATTTATTTATTTTATTGACAAAACATCGATTTTTCGAAAATCGATTGTTTGATCGAAATAAAAATTTATTTTTGCTCAGCAAAGTCACATCCCTACATAGATTGCTAGACATAGGTTTTTATCACGTTAATTTGGATGGTTTTACTGACTGCTTTTAATGGTAGCAACCAGTATCGACGGCTTACTTCATGAAGCACTTTATAGTCACTAGCAGTGAACCGATTCTCAATCAGGTCCGATATTTATAGTATACTTAATATCGAGGGATGTAAAGATTAACCTATTTAAGTACTAATTTAAGATAATGTCCACTTGGGCCGACCTTTTAAATCGAAATCGAGGACCCTCCGGCAGAAAGATTATTTGAAAACGTAACATTACGGTCGAAAATCGCAATTTTATATTATTTATAGCCGTTTTTATTAGCATCCCTATCATATTCTCTCGTTTGGACAAAGGATTGGATCATAAAGGTGAATTTAAATGCAAGAGAATTACATTCCAGTAACCGGGCTTTTGATTGTTAAATCTGCATGATAAAAATGGTAACGTTTTACCGTTTTTAAACATAGCTTTCATTGCGTTTATATTCTTTGTTAATTTTAATAATTATGTCCAAATATTCATCTGGTTGTAGTAACAGAGGTATTATGAATATTCTTCTTATTATGTTTATATATTTCACTAAATGAAACTTAAATAAAAAAGTATGTAAATAATTATAACTTATATAATTAAACATTACATATATTAAGCTTCATCCCGATTGCTGACTTTGGGAAGCGTCCCCGAAATGCTGGTGAAATTGTGTCGTTGGATCGCTATACTAATCCTCTGCCCGAGGTAAGCGCCAGCCCTTTGGTCATTGGTGCACTCTATAATTATATATTATTTGTGAAGGAGCAAATAATCGAGCGACTCCCTTACAGCGGTCGCCGATTGTAGCCGTCAACTGTCGACGCCTGTCTCCAGCGTCAGTATGATACTTCTGAAACCTGTCGAAATTCATATACCTTATTTTTTGATGAAGGTATCTTCAAAAGTTATTCGGTACCGTTGAAGTTTTACCAGTTTATGTGGGATGTGTCCACTGAAACCCTCGTGGCCCTCTCGGTGATACGTAGAGAGAGATTTTGGAATTTCCATTGGAAGGATAAGTATGTTTCCTTTCAGACCAGATCAGCAGCGCGTAGCACTCCTGTTATTAGGCAGAAAAGGTATGGCGATGGTGTTTCCGGAGTCAAACAACAAAGACTTCTACGTTGGAACTTTCAATACATAAAAACAACTTATGCCAACATCAAAGTACTCTGATTACGATCCAATAAGGTAAATCGAGCCGAGAAATTCCTTCACAGCAAACCGATCCCAAACAAAGTGAGGTGGAAAAAAGTGCTTGACAAAACATATGAAAGAACAACAAGAATTTTTCATTACGTTCAACGGACATGCATTATTTTATTTCACTTTACGTTTTTTTTTATTAAAGTGTTCGTTTAGTAAATTGTCGATTTATTCATTGAATAGAAAATAGTTTGTTAATCAATTGCAATCGTTGCAATTGCAATGTATTTTTGTGTATTTAGTCTACGTTTTGACGACCCGCGTGATGGAGCGGTCACCATACCGGTCTGACACGCAGTGGGTCTCGGGTTCGATCCCCGGTCAGACCGAAATGTGAATGATGACTTAAGATATCTGTTCTGAGTCTGGGTGTTTGTGTATTCGTCTTTCTGTGTCCATGGCACCCACGACACAGGAAATCCTAGTGTGGGGCTATGAGTATAGTAAGCGTGTGTGTGTTTGTATTTTGTCTTAGTCCTAACATAAAACCTGTTCTTATAATATGGAGTCAGCAAACGATCATGCAGTCCATCTATTAAGTGGCTACTACCATTTGTATCAGTTGTCAGCCCCAGATAAGTCTTATCTGATGTTGGTCGTAGATGCGTCGCTACTAGGGATGTTACGGAGCTTCGACTCCGATTCCGATAAGTCGGAACTTCCGATTGTTATTACACCTTCGGTTCCG
>DWNE01005168.1:0-14292 GCA_018249875.1 Cecropterus toxeus | reverse complement strand
TTTCAACTCTATAGTCTTAATAGTTTCCGAATAAAATGGCTGTGACATACGGACAGACGGATGGACAGACAGACATGGCGAATCTATAAGGGTTCCGATTTTTGCCATTTGGCTACGGAACCGTAAAATGCATTGTTAAAGATACCAAAAAACCCGACTGCTTGAAAACTATTGGCTAACAATAGCAAGTATGTAGCAATATTCTGTTTCAGTTTATCGTTATTAAGCAGTCAATTGTGAGTCTTCGCCAAAATAATAACGTAAAAGTATTATAATTTTTATATATTAATGGAATGGCCCGGTTCCCGGTCCCCTTCCCCGGTTTTGTCCTATTTACAGGCGCTATATTTTTTAACTTTCTGTGCCACGCAGTTTCACCCGCGCTTATTAGAGAACAAATAAACATAGCGAGATGTTATATAGCCTAAAGCCTTCCTCGATAAATTTATTATTCAACACAAAAATATTTTCTCATTTCGTACCATTAGTTCCTGAGATTAGCGCGTTCAACCAAAGAAACTACTGCTTTATAATATTAGTATAGATTATGTAGTCTAAGTCACTCTGCAAACTCAAACTATTCTAATGATATGTCATATGTCAAAATTTATTAAGACTTTTAGGCTGTAAGGCGTACCAAAGAACTAGACATACATACATACGCTTGTAAAACATTACCCTTCTTGTGACGCAGTCGGGTAAAAAATAAGTCTATGGGACCGAAAGTAGGAGATCTAGTATTCTGATTTTCATTGACAGCAGTTGCCATTTGTCTGACAATAGACCTCAAGGAGGTAAGAGATGATAGATTGTCGTGGTTGTTTCCTAAATTCAAAATACCTGGTGATATATACCCCAGGGCTCGTGCCTCCTGCTGCTGGTGACGTCAGTAGTGGGTCCTCGCGCGTGGCACGTGCCGCTGCCGGGCGGGCTGGCGCCGGGAGTGGCCTTCGAGCTGGTGCTCTACTTCTCCGCGATGGTCACCAGCCAGACTGTCATCCTCTGGAACATATACAAGTAAGTTGGCATACTTTATGACGAGCAGATTCAATGTAGAGGAAATCGTAATCTGAAAGAAACTATTTTTAATCATTATCTATTATAGAAAGTGATTTTAATATTACAAAAACAATTTTTAGAAGCGCTTGCTTTTAAAATTAGTATTATTAGTATTATTTCTGGGCGCTGGAAAAAAAAAAGTAAACTTTGTAGTAACATCAAAAACCAACGTTGTGTTACATTGTACAATTTATCAACATACGAAAGTTTGCCACGAATATTTTCCGGTTAGATTTATTTTGATGTAACTCTGTGATATCAAGATATATTCTAGCGTTGCAACTTAGTCCTTTGCTTTGTAAATTATAAAAAAGCAATATGTCATGTACTAAAATAATAATTTAAATAAATAATCCAATAATCCAGGTCGTACAGAGATAAAACGGGCAAGATGCGTCCGTTCATGGAGGCTGTACGTCCACTGATCCCGTTGGCGGCGTTCTTCGTGGTCAGTTCGGTGTGGGCGGTGTATTCGCCGAACGACATCATCAACAGGGCACCACGACTCTTCTACATACTCACCGGAACTATATTCTCTAATATCAACGTAAGTGTTCTGTTACGATTAGACGAATTAATATGTAATTATTGCGTTTAGTACTTTAATTTTATACATTATATTGTAATTACGTTCAAAGTATTTGCACCTTTAAATTTACTGTATTTATTCAACTTTATTTTATTATTCAACCAACGATTATTATATTTATATATTGACATTTATACTGAAGTAATATATATTGTTTGGCAAGTCATTCGAAGAAATGTCCGCGAGTTGCAATATTTAACGTTAAAAACCGACCAATCTCTTCGTCATAGCTTGACAACTCATTCGGCGATCCCGAATATTTATTCGCAAGTCGCAGTTTTTCACGAAAAAAATCCAGCGTAAATACGCTGTTATATTCTTTCGTCATAGTTTGGAAATTTATTCGACGAAAAGTTAAGTTTGGAATATTTAACATTAAAAACCGGTGATTTTTTTCGTCATAGTTTAGCAAGTTATTCGTCAATATTGCAATGTTTTACATCGAGAGCCCGTCACGCACTAAGTGTGTCCCCCGTCCCCAGTGCCGGCTGATCGTGTCGCAGATGAGCGACACGCGGTGCGAGGCGCACAACGCGCTGGTGGCGCTGAGCGCGCTGGCGGCGGGCGCGGCGCTGGGCGGGCTGTCCGCCGCCGCCGAGCTGCGGCTGCTGGCCGCGCTCTGCCTGCTGGCCTCGCTCGCGCACCTGCGGTACGGCGCCGGCGTGGTGAGTGTCGCTGCCGGGTGTGTGTGCGCGCATATGTATGTGTTCCTAGGCGCGTGCACGTGACTACGTATGTGTGTATGAACGTGCACGCGCCTAGGAATACGTACGTATGCGCGTGCGCGCGCGTCTACGTATGTTTGTGTGTGTGCACGTGCGCCCGCCTACGTATGTGTGTGTGTGCGCGTGCACGCGTCTAAGTATGCGTATATATGCGCCTTCGCGCTCCTACGTATCTATGCATGTGAGTGTGTGCATACGTGTGCGTGTGCGACATGTGTTTGACTGCGTGTACATGAGTACATGTGTGTACAAACACACACGTGCACATGTACGTGCCACAAACAAGTGTGCGCCCGGGCGTACAGACGCAGAGCTCTCTGCCGGAGTGGGAATTGAACGTTTAATCTTGGTATATTACTCAATGGTGAAACTTTAATCGCTTGAAGAATATCACTACATAGTATAAACAAATGTGTCAGGGAAATACTAATAATAAAGGTTTCAAATGTGATGTCGTAAATAAACACATTGTCTGATAACAAAAAACTGTGAACGTTGTATATAAAGACATTAAGTAATGTTACAACAATGCGAAGCCGGGGCGGGACGCTAGTAAGGAATATAACTTAAACTTAAATTGGTATAAAACTTATGTTTTATCAGTATGCTAATATATTTTTTATCAAATCTTCATATATAAAACGGATATTATTTTTCAGGTACGAGAAATGTGTGATCACTTCGGCATTTCTTGCTTCCGTATCAAGCCAAAGATGAAATAAGTGTTTCTATGTGATTAATTTTTTAAGCATTTATGAATCTGGTCGAATCTGATCTTTTAGATCGTTATTGCCAAAATTTGTTGCCATAGGCATATATGGAAATCTAGAATAAATAAATATTTATGGTGTTTTAAAAACCTTAGTCAATTGTGTTGTAGTGATGTGAATGCAGGACATATCCCCGGTGGCTACAAGAGGTGATGGAATTATTTATAATGATTGGATTTAGTTTAATTAGAAATGAATGTATTTTAGCGACGATAAAATATGTTGAACATTTTGGTTGGGGATTTTATATGGTTAGGTAATATTAAAACATTGCTTGTGGGGCTAAAAAACGTCTGTAAGCTTTAGGAGCGTTAGAAAAACATAGAAAGTTATTTATCAGTAAATAACGCAGCGTCGTTTATTGATAAATAACTTTCGATTTCTATATGAAAGATGTTGTTAATGTTATTTATAAGTACGGAGAATTACGTTTAGAAGATAAAACCCAGATTAATAAGGTTAGTCTTTTGACATCTGGGTGTTACTGGTTGTTATTAAGTTTCCGTAACCAACTATTACCATTTGATTGACATAAAGTTTGCCATTCTCGTCCCATTAAAGTTTAGATTTTGACTAGTGTTTCATTCAGTGAAAATATGCCTCCAGTAAAGCCAGTAAGTGCGACGGAGAGCTTAAAAGGTACGTACGCATAAATAAAGACGTGTACGCTCGTTTCATAGCCCCACGGGCAGTAAAGTTCTAATATTACTCTTAGTACGCATTATGTATTAATAAGTAGCTAATTATTGTAACGTATGTATTTTAGGGATTTGTATTTATTGCAATATTTAAATAGCCACCAACCCAAGAGTGACATGTCACAAGGGGCAGGTTGTGAAAATGTAAATGTTACCTCAGTTTCATTACAGTTTGCATGCAAGGTTTCAACCTAAATGTCTTATTAAGATTTACTATGCGAGTCTTTATTTTGCCTTCCAGTGTCATATAAAGTTAATATTTATATTGTTAGAATATGTGTGTTCTACAGTTAATATATTGTCTCTTAGCGTGTCCCAAACTGTTTCCATAAAATCTTCGAGACTCACGTCTACTCATTTAAATCATTTTATGCCATCGGAATATAAATGTTGTATTGTAACTTTTGACCACTTCATTTAATAATATTGTATAACTATAACTTATAAACGACATTGTAAGTGGAGGTATTTATACCATTTTATTGTTACATTGTATGCAAAACTGTATTATTACGTTTATTACGAAGGTCTCAATCTCATTATAAATGTGTATTTTAGAATTTCACTTTTACTATATAAATATAAATGTTATTCGTGTTATACTGAAATAGGTAGTTAGGTAAGTAATATTTGAGTTTAAAATGTATGGTTATTTCAAAGTTTTACGTTTAATGTTGCCAACAAAACCCTTAAATTTCTAACAAGTTATTCATCTGAGTAGGTATCTTTTATGTATTTATGTTTTTTTTTTAATTAAATAAATTTACACCTATTAAACAACATACACAATAAGATATTTTTAAATAAATTTACTGGCACTAATAGATGCATTTTAGAAATTATTTTACAACCAAAAAGTTACTACCTGGCTCTAATATTATGAATTTTAGACTACATTTTCTAAAAAATATTTCTGTACTTATAAGTATACTTACTTCATTCCTGTCTTGTGTCTACAAGTAATTTTTATATCTATGTCTATTTATAAAGCGTTTTAACCGTTATCTTGTGTAAACATAATCCGTACTGTGAATAATAGTCTGATCTGACTAGATTATTGCTTCTTGTGCTCAATTTTTTTGTACCTGTTTAGTTTAGACTTTATAGTCTTGTATATACCTATCAGTCTACCAACATTATTTGTATCGAAATTAGCCAAATATTACTCATAGTTACTACGGCTATAGGTTAGCTGTATTTTATGATGTATTATAATAAATGTGTTTGTCATATGTTCTGTATTTTTATTTTTGCAATATTTAACTAAATTTCCTATTGATAAAATATCTGCATGTACTCATATGCCATAATAGTAGGTATATTCTCATTTATAAATATGATGCAATTTTAAAACCTCAATCTTAAAAAGGTAAATCTTTTCCAGTTATCCCTGTTTGCAACCATCTATAATTACATTTAATTTTTCTTCATTCAGGCTTCTCATATATCAGCAGAATAATTTTATGTTTCTCATAATTCAAGTTATCTTTTATCCCAACTGTATCAGGAGAATAATGAGACATATTATTAGATTCATCTCAATTTGCAGTGACATAGGATATATTATTTTTAAAAATGGCGCCAATATTTAGATAGGGAAAAGCGGGGAGAACGCACATTTTTTTTTATTATCAGGATGACAATGCGCATGTGGGTGTCAAATTAATGCTAGTAAATAGACCTTTCCAAAGATTATATTAACTTTTAATATACTATTTTGATGAATACTCATAAAAAACATAAATATATTACTACAAGAACAAAAACTAACTTAAGCAGTTCTATTGTTTTCAAAAATGTTTTTTTTTTTTTGCATCTTATCCACACATCATTTGGCTATGATACCTCCTATGCAGTATTTTATATGTTATGCAGTGGTTATGTTTTAGATTCATTGATTTGTCTACCAATTCACACTTAGCCAGCACCTTGGACAATGGCCTAATTCCTTCTGGCCTAAGAGTAGCCCAGCAGTAGGACATTAAATAATGGGTCAACAATACAGTTATTCATTCACTTTGTTGTGCTAACAATTACATTTACAGGTATTAAGGATACACATATTTAGTTAAAATAAAAGAGATCTCACAATAAATGCTTATATTTTTGAAACACAAAACATAACAATCTTGTTCTTAACATGAAGTACTTATAGTTTCATTAATCTCATCACTCAAGGAGACGAGTTTTCTCCATTGCTCAGGAGTTAAGCTGATCCCCTTCTTGCCAGGTAACAATTCACCATTTTTCTCATAAAATTCTCTTATATCTACGTAGACTTTTCCTTTGAACTCTCGCACCTTAACTAATTTCTTCCCCTGTAAAACCCAAGTAGGCTCTTTGTCGTCAGTCCTGGTGGACCCAGTCTTAGCCTTTTTCTGTGGAGGATCTTTCTGTAACAAAAATGATTTTTTATGAATTATCATTCATATGGAAAAAACTTAGGGAGTTCTTTCTTAATTAGCTGATATTTTATTTTTAATTTGATGAAGCATACAAAATTAATTAAGACATCCTTGGAACTAATGTTATTATCATAATAATAGTCAAGATCTTCCATTATTAATGATGTGAGCAACATAATAGCTGAACTATTTAAATGTGTTTCATTCCTTTCATCAAGATAAAATAAAATGGCAAAGTGATAACTGCCATGTAGCAGATTTTTTATTTATTTTATATTTTTACATTTACTGCAAATCACACAATGATCCGGAACATTGACATTAATTGGAACCTTAGTTCTTTTAAGTAAATAATAGAAAAATAAAACCCGTAAAAACGCAATAAAATATTGAGTAAGTACTTGTAATATGTGTACTATACTCTTAAAAATAATTCCAATGCATTTGGCAGCTAATTGTATCTATAAAACAAAAGAAAACTTGATTAGATTTTATACTGATAAATAAATGATAAAAACTGCCATATTCATAGCATCTTCGCGTCATACCGGCAAAATCTATAATTAAATTTAACAAAAAATATCGGTGTATTTTGTACTGCATACGTACAAATATCACCTGTAACCTCTGGAATAGAAAACACTGGAAAGAGAATTTAACTTTAATTACAAATAATAGAAGAAAACATTCGCAATCGACGTGGTAACAATAATGAAAAATAAAGTACTTGGCAAAAAAAATGCAATAATCTTACATCAATTACACCCTCATCGCTATCACTCGAGCTGGAACTTTCTTTCTTATTTTTTGGCATCTTCTGTTCTTATTTAAATATAGTATAATTAGGAAACAACCCTTTAACCTAAACAAAGTACAAACTAACTAACGAAAGATCTATATATTTGTGATTTCTGCATGTGCTCATATGCCACCGCATATGCAAATACGAATCTAACTGCCATTAATGCCAATATTGCCAACCACCCCGCACTACAATGCTGAAATTTTCTTCCACAGATTATTTAGCAGTCACCACCCAACTAGACGCAGACTATTTAGAATGTAGATGTACGCGCCAATAAGGTAAAACAATTTTTTCACTCTTTGTCCGTGTAAATTATTAAAGAATGTACGTTTCGCAACCTTTAGGGTAGAATTTATAAAAATCCATTTCAAATGTCTCAAAAAAATACTCTTTTTGAAGCATAACTTATTAAATTTAAAAAATAACAATTACCAGTTAAAATCAACCCAATGGTTTTACAGGGAGAATTAAGGTGTCGGACAAATATAGGCATTTTATTATGTATTTCACATAATTATATTATGCCTAATGCATCTGGGCAAATGACATTATCGTCTGATGAGGCCTAGTTATAAAAATATCTCTTGGGCCTGTTTCGATGTTCGTAATGCGGTATCCGCACGCTTGCCAAACCTCAACAAGCCATCACAAATTCAAACAATGCCACTCGCTTGGCTTGCATAGGGTTGCAAGCGCTTAGAGCCGATCCGATCGAGTGTCGGTTTTTTGACACAAATCAAAGGGAATTTATCGCAAGCATTTGTGATGCAACCTTTGCACACGTTTGCGCATTCTTAGTGTTGTTTGTCTATTGTTAGGGAATAGATGTGCGCTCGTCTTATGTAAAATATGTGTGACTGGTCATGTAAAGGAAATGAAAACTAAGAAGGAAATTCTTATGGTCATAATAAAACAGAAAATAAATATTAATAACTGAAGCCAAATGTTAATGCCGATACAAGCCTAATGTCCATCACGTCTGTCATGCTTTTTTGTGCAAAACAATTTAAGACCCAGGAAATACTGATGACATGGATACAAAAAATATATAATAATAACTTATATACGAGGCGACCATCTTTATCCTCGGGAATGCAAGGCGTCTGTGATCGACTTCAGATAGAACCACTGTTCTATATGAAGTAGCTTACAGATGTCCATGCGGCAGTGATATACCAATACTACGTGCTCGTTTGCTACTTCAGTATGATAAAAAAGAATAAAATATTTTTTTTTGTTAAAATAAATAAGTTTAAAGTAGAATGTATTTTATTAGTTTTGTTCCGTTTTACTTATTTTCTTGGTTTTTTAATAAAAATAACTTGAGGCACATGTTATGGCCGATATAAGCTCAATTTCCATTACGTCCGTCTTGTTTGCCTCTTCAGAACACACCAACTCATTTGTTGATGTGTTAGATTTCCAAAATCAAGCCAAGCGTTTGTAGAGATTTGGAGTTTGTGGCAAGTCGCAAACGTGCGGACGCGACATAATGTTGTGACATTTTCATAAACAAAATATTATGATCGCATTCATAGGTGGAGTTGACGTTGACAGTAACATTACTGTCATGTGTCAGTTAGAAGTGTGTGTGTCACTGTCAGTTAAAATTGTTAAATAAAATTAATTCACTGTTTTTGAAAGCATGAGTGTGAAGAATGGAACCGATTTTTAAGAAATTTTAACATAATAAATAGAATTTGTACGGTGTTTGTCTGTGTGAATCTGAATTATGAAAAGGTAATTTTGTTCATACAAGACATTTACCGGCTTATCTTATGTACATATAGATAAAGTATTCAGGACAAACCGACAATCCGGCACAGTTCAGGAAATTTTACACATACAAGTCGTTGGTATTGGTAATTTGCGTTGGCGAACTACGAAATGTACGGTCAATAATTTGGTTTATTACGCATCAGAGCTTTATCAACTTAACTAACAAAATTTAACATTTTTTAAATACCTTATACATGCTTGCTTTCATTAAATAAATAGCTAAAAAGTGTGCGCAACTTACATTACGTTACTTTATTGGACTATGTTTAAATGAAAAGTTCAATGAAAATGTTATCCTAATTTTGTTATGAAGCTATAATTTCGTTCTAACCAGTTTTTACATATGTTACAGGATCAAGATAATATTAGCATGTTTAGTTATAGTAAAAAGTGCAAATTTATCAGATTTATCTTATTATGAGATCTTGGGGGTCGAGAAACAGGCGACTACACAGGAAATCAAACAGGCTTACAAAAAATTAGCTGTAAAGTTACATCCTGATAAAAATTCCGTAAGTACACATGATAAAAGTTTAAATCAATTTATTTTACATAAAAAAATGGAACTTAGAACAGAATCAATGTAAAGTAATAATACTTTATTGCTAAACATTGATTCTGTTCTATCTCATTAGTATTTTCGTTTTTTAAATTTAATCATAATAATATATAACATAATTCATGGCTTGACTCCGGAGCCATTATCACTATGCACATTTCTGTCTAATTTATACTCAGGAGTAGCAATGCATCTGTTACGAACTTCTGGTAAGATTCTGATATTATCTGGGGTTGATTACAGATGTCCATGAGCAGCAGTTACCACTTACCATCAGGTAGACTGCGTGATCATTTACTAATAATATAAAAAAAGCGATTGCTAACAGCATTACCTATTATTGATCTACTACCCGTTTGCATTAAGTTTGCCGCTGTCGACGTGAATTCATACATGTAGCATCAGCAAAATAAAACCAGTTTTTAAATGATATATTCAATTGTTGTTACAGATTAGATACATTTTTATTACAAAAATAAATGAAATTAAATACATTTTGTCACATAATACAGTATTATGAATAAACAGCCTTTTTTTTCGTTTTACAAAAACGTCATTTCTTTACTCATAATTCCAATATGGAAAATAAAACAAATATCGCGAAAACTGAGCAATATTAAGTTGCAGCATAAGTGATAATTTCACGCGTTTACTGCGATTATGTTGCCTTCGATACTTTAAGCACGTTTTAGGGGGACTGAGGGGTGCGGTAGTTGGTAGTTTGGGGGTAGGCGCATTCCTTTGACCAGCAAACTTCACGCGGACAGGTAGTACTTAGCTACAAAAAATATATCATTTTATTTAATATATTTTTGTTTGGGATTAAAGAGTAAAAAAAAACTGAAACATTTCTTTCACAGAACAAAGATGAACAAGACAGATTCCTAAGAATCACAGAGGCGTACGAAACCTTGAGAGATGCAGATCAGAGATACAAATATGATATGTACGGATCCCACTCCTCGTATACCAGGAAATATGATTACAGGTCTCAGAGGGAATATAACAATTTATACTATAATGGGCTTTATCATGATGACCCATTTGTGGACACGGTTTCCGGAAGCAATTTCTGTGAGTGATTAATTTGTTTGATAAGCTAGTCTCATTTACTATGAGCTAGGGATGTCACAATTGTAATAAAGTAGAGATGACACATATGCAATAGCTTCAGGCTGGTAAAATACTGACATTTATATCTACCATAACACTTCCACATGGACATGGGCTATACTTGTCACTATTTTAGATAGGAAAATATGATTGTCTTATGATATGTTTGATGTCTGTAAACGTAAATATTGAAATTAAAAATTAGGTTAATTTAGAATAGAAGAATTTAGAATAAAAATGTTCTGGTGTGCTTTAATTTGATAATATTTGATAATGAATTTTTATGGTACTTAAAATAGGGTCACTGTACTAATCTGTTTAATTATGGTAATTGTTAAAAATATTTAACATATAAACATTATATAAAGACTTGTTGCAACCCTGCTGAAATCAACCATAGATTCTACTAATCTTAGCTAACAAATAAGTTTTTTTAAATAAAAATGAAGTAGCAAACGAGCTTATAGTCCACCTGATGGTGAGTGGTTACTGCCGCGCATAGACATTCGTAAGCAACTTCTGATAGAACAGGGGTTCTATCTGAAGTCAATCACAGATGCATTACTACTTCCGAGGAGGAAGATGATCGCCTTATATATATGTGAGTCGGCAAAGTTTAGTGTAACGGATATAATATAGTATATAATAATAGTTTATGCTATTACGTAGTAGTAGATTTGTATTAGTATGAAGTAATAATTGACTCGTTCATTGTACTATATGTATACTTAGACTAAATATATGTATTTTTTTCAGTTACCTACTTATCTGATGGCTTCCATTTTATGAATTTTTATTCACCGTTTTGCCCACCATGTCAAAACTTAGTTGATCATTGGAAAAAGTTAGCTGAAGTTTATAAAGGAATTGTAAGTAAATATTGACATGTTGTTTTACTATTTTATAAGAATCAATTGCACTATTTACTTAATAATTCTATGCTATTTTAATTTGCAGGTTAAAGTTGGTGCGATCAATTGCAAGCACCATAATTCATTCTGTTACAATTCAATGAGAATTGCCAGTTATCCATCACTGCTGTTCTATCCAAATGTAAGTTTGTAAGATTTGACTAAACTTTCATAAGTCCTTGAATGTTACAATGCATGCAAAAAATTATTAAATCACCTTCCATTTCATTTTAAATGTTAATGTGTCATATTATGTTATAAATGTCAACAGGTGAAGGTTACCAAAATGTTAACTTAAATAAAGAAAAAAAGAAATAAATATTAATGTTATGCTATTATATTAACATTATATTATGTAGGTGCAATGTATTGATTGCGACTGTTATATGTAATACATTAGTAACAAATGAGCATGTAATAAGGTGGATTACATGCTCATTTGTTACTTAGGGAAGGGAAGGTAAGTGGTAACTGCCGTCCATGGACAACTGTAATCAACCCTGGATAAGATCACTTATACCTAAGGTTGCCCTCAAATGAATTGCTACCCCAGAGGAAATGCCCCCGACAAATATGTCTTCTTAACCACAACCTCCAGACCAGAACGAAGCAACACTAAACATTGTGGTTATATAGGCAGAAAGAGATGTGGAGTGGTGCTGTAGGAGTCGAACCTCCTTTGAACTTATGCTACAATACCTCTACCCAGAAACGTGTTGTCTTACTCTGTGCACATGGCTTTGAATATTGATCTATGTCGCAAATTTTTAATACCCTAGAAAGATGCCATTGTCTAAATTATTGCTGTAGTTCATTGGGAGGAGGGGATTCCAGTGAAATCCATGCAAAGAGATAGAATCAAATATCCTTTGTATTTCTTATCCCATCACAATAAGAGCGTTATTATATATTTGATATGTCTGTGATAGTTTTTTTTTATACATTTTTTGGTGATCTGTTCAGGTGTTTGATGATCATCGATAAAAAGATGGCCGCCAATTAATAAAGTTGGGCCTGAAGGCAACAAGCCAAAACCGTAAAACATTTTCAGTATATGATCATCAGCTATATTTATTTAAAAAAGGGTCTTACATTGTCAGATCCATCCAGATTTGATTTTATTTGCTTCCAAATAATATAATGGGGTTTTAAAAAAATATAAATACATTCTAAACCAACCAAGATAATTTTCTTTTGTGTTTAGGGTAAAAAGGGTAACTATGTGTTATACCGAGGAGGTCATAATTTTGAGGCTTTGGAAAATTTTGTGATAACATACATTAGTAAGAAGGTTCACATACCAACGCTCTGGCAATTGAGGAATGCTGACAAACCCATGGCATATGTGGTTGATGACAGCAACATTGAAGAGAATTCTCTCATTAGAATTGCCTTCCATTTGGTGAGTAAATAATAACTACAATATTTTTATTTATAGGGAATTACATTAGACTAATATAACACAAATTACAAACTTAATTTAAGTAAAACTATATGGTGATATTGTTTTAGAAATGTAAATATGTATAAACATGAAAATAAAAACACTACTCCAAAAAAAACTGTCTGCGTTTTTACAGTTTTCTAAGATATTGGCAGCATTTTTCTCTTTGAATAGCCAATTATACTATTCAGTGAACCAAATGCATGCCATATATGAATCATTTATACTTTTTTGATTTTATATTTAAATTAATGTGAGATAAATGAGAACAAAATCTACATACTAGTTTTAAACACTTGCCAACAAAATGGTTTTCATTTACTTTTGCTATTGTTTACATATTTATCTATGAATTCTATATAAATACTAGTTGTTCATTTTTAATATATATATATTTTTATACATATTTTAACTTTAAAGTACTTTATCATGTACATTCGCGATTAATATTGTTGTTAGTGTGAGATGTTGCGTAACAGAGGCATACCATATAGCTTAGGGAGTCCGTCCTGGGTAAAATCTTAAAAGTTATAGTTTCTCCACACTTAGAACTAAAGACTAAGAAAGAAAGACTTGTCCTTTGAAAATCCGATTTTTTGTTAATCTATTCGTATAGCGCTTGGGCCAAAAATTAAATTTGCATTCCAAATTTAACTTTTAACACAACGCTTACTGTGTGGGGACCTTCCACTACTCATTCATAGATGGAACCACTGTATTCTGAATCACGCTATCCGAGTTTTCTCAACATCGTGTATATACAAGTTCCGAACAGAGACTCTCGGAGCACGGCCGCTCCCCAGGCCAATCTCTTTACCAAATCTGTATATGATATAAAACATTTCGCCTTATGTAACCTCCAATTTTGTATTTTATTGTTATTTTCCAGAAAGGTCTAGTGTCAGTCGTTTTGGTGGAGGATAATGCAATGCGCAATAAGCTAACAAGCAATCCGGATGCTGTTATTGTGTTTAAATCGAAAGGAATAGTCAAAGAGATACATAGCTCAGATGAAAAAACTATAATAAGGGAAATCGTCAAAGCATTGCCTAAAGTGGAACAAATAGACCGCAACAAGTTGAAGGTAAGGTTTATCTTTTGTTATTTTCAATAATTAAAATGTTTTTTTTAATTAAGTGGTAGTCGGTTGTTTTGTAGGATTCGATTTTTTTTATCAAATTGAAATACGAACGAACATACAGTCCACATGACGGTAAGCGGTCACTGCTGCCCATGGACATTTATAACCAATAATATAACTTCATATTGAAAACGGGTTCTATCTGAGGTCAAACACAGATGCGTTGTTACTCCCGAGGACTGTGATGGTTGCGTCACATGAATTTTTTTTTTTGAAGTATGAAGTAGCAAACGAGCAAGCAGCCCACCTGATGGTAAGTGGTTACTGCCACCCATGGATATTTGTAAGCAACTT
>DWNE01005167.1:0-14292 GCA_018249875.1 Cecropterus toxeus | reverse complement strand
AGAAGCATAAACTAGGAGTGATCTATGTCTATCACTGAACCTGTAATTAAATTGAACGAGGTGTGGAATGATGTACCTACACTAAACAAAACATATAATACATACATAATGAACACACGTATTTACGTTATTATCTTACTTAATCTCAAATAGATATAATGCAGTACAAATCTTTGGCATTGCAAGATATCTCGAGACCAATAAGGAACCTCAAGAAAGTTGAGATAGATAGGTAGGTACAAGTATGGTGAATAGATAATGGGTAAGCCATAGCCGGGTCACAATAAACTGTGCGGCGAATGCAGAGTTGGAGAAATCGAAATTCATGGCTTTGGTAACAATGGATATCTGCATTATCATTAAAATTCAAATATGTGAAAACATGCTTTAAGTATTGATCAGCATTCTACGATTCAGCGGTTTGATTTTTAGTTTCACATTTTGGGTGAAAATTAGTACTTAGGTAATTACGAACTTCACTTCCTTGACTCCAAAGTTCATTAAAAAGTTACTGATTGTCTGGTTCTGGCAAACTTGTGCCTACTTTATAACATTGCAGCCTTAATAAAATATGTAACTACGTTTCTACATTTCACATAAAAAGTAACTAATTTATTTTTTGTAGTGATATTGGCATACATACTGTTGCATACATTTGCCATGAATTTGCCTCACAGCCTAAAGGTATTGTTTCGAAGTCCATCACACCGTGGATTTGTGGTTACAAAGGCCGGAAGGCAGTCGGCACGGTCATGACCGGCATAGTGGTATTTGACACTGAATAAACTCAAAATCAATCACTGTGCTGAAACTGGAACATGTTAGACTAAAACTTATACATAATATACGAGGTCAAACCCTCTGGCTCATTCGGACTCGGTCATTCTAATAAGACTTCCACCAGAGAGATATTAACAAATTGATGAAAATGATTATAAGTATCTTTAACAAAATATTTCAGGTAACTTACTGCATCGCCACAGTCTTAAGTTTAAACTCGTATTTTATTCCTTTTTAAATAATAATGTCTTCTGTTTTATTTTATATTTAACAAAATATATTATTTATTACTTATTAGGTACATAACTCTGCACCAGAATTCAAACCAAAGAAAATAAACTTTGGTATATATCAAAACATACAAGCATAGGTAACGGTGATCATGATCTAGGTAATAGGAGTGAAATTCTAATCAGTGCAGGATGAAGAAATTAATTAGACTGAAGCATAAATCCAGATTGCGTATGTTTACAACTAGATCAGTAACGAAGGACCCACCTTATCGATAGTTGTTAGGACATGTCCTAAGCGGTGATTGTAATAAATGCGTTCGGAATCCAAACTCCTAATTAATGAACTTGTTTCGTAATCCACCTGAAGGCTCGATATTAATCCAAAGTAGCTTGTAAATCAAATTGTAGTAAATAACAACTTGCGGTACGAACAGCACTAACTATTTGAATTGATTATTGACTAGAAACGATTTATGATAGAAAATAATTGTTTAGCTGTTAACCATCCAGATTGTCATCTGTAAATATTTGCAGTTTAGTAATAAGAAGTAATGAATGCTTGCATAGACATAATAAGGAGTTGTCTCCGGTTTGTAGGATGGTCATAAATTATAGTGACTGTTTTATGCAGTAGGTAATATTACAACCCATAGCGGGGAATGGGTCCCCTCTGAAAACGGGAAGGGAAAGGTCTTAACCAACGTAGAAGTCGCTAAGTATGATCCGGCAGTAGACATTTCTACATCGATAAACAACCTTAAAATGGTTGGTGGTAATCGCTCGAGGACCAGCTCCAGTTGTAAGGAAAATCCAGTGCCCACCAAAGGGTCGCAAAACTGATATTCACATAACTGAAAAATTACGGGCACGATTTTTAAGACCAGATTTATTTATTATCTTACAGCCCTCTGTGGTACACTGCTGGACATAGACCTTCTGTAGAAGTTTTTGCCAATAAATGATGTTACGTGGGTTCTATCTGCTGCGGGTAACAATGTTGCGAAGATCGACACCACACAGTACAATTTTAATATAACTAATCTTATTTGAGATGAGACTTGACATAGAGTATACATAAATTTTAAAAAGTGTGTGTGCAATTCACATACGACAGAAACGAAAATTCTAAAAAGTAGCCTACGAAACATTGAAATGGATGAAGAATATTAGGGATATTAGGATATGTACCTATTAGGGTTATTACGATAAATGTATGGTTTATTATTTCTTATCAATATTATTTATATTTTACTGTAAAATATTATATTACGTACATATATTGTATATAAAGTAATTGGGTTATGTTTTCTATTTCATTCTCTTGCCGTGTTTATTTTTTATCGTTTCATCAAGTTTTAAATGAAACTTCATAAAGTGTTACATGATGCATGTTCTTATTTACAAATGGTATGTTGCGCTAATCAATATTTCATCAACCAAGTCGAATTCAGAGAAATTAGACTTGCATATTTAAATATACCTACTTGGTTGTTACAAATTGTTATTGCGCAAGTTTATTGTCTTTTTAATTGTCTGTTCAACAACGGATTGGATGTAAATTGTTTGTGTAAAGATAGCAGCAACAAAGGATTTTACACTCTGTTTCACAAAATACGGCTCTGAGTTTGCATATGGCGGAGTAATTACGCATTGTGAGTATTGCTGTAGGACAGGGTTTCTCAAACTTACGCCTCCGCGTACCCCTTCGATGTTTGAAAAAAAATTGAGAGGTGTCAAGGGACACCCGGACGGAACGAAGTTCCTTTCGATTAATTAGTGAAGGAATTGTAATAAAATTTTATTTCTTTTTAGTTATAATATATATTTTTTTTTATTAACAAGTATAATGTAATATAAACATTGTCAGGATTCATTATTCTTATTATTTTTAATTATTTATTATGTACTAAAAACCTGTATACACTCAAGAAAAATAATCAAAGTGTCGTTACATCTTTTGGTCTTAATTTTTCCCGTCTAAGGGACCCGATAAGGAACTTCGTTCCAAAATTTCGTTACGAAATTCGTTATGAAAAACCCCTTGAATAATTACCTCTACTTAGAGTGGAATAAAATGAAGGACTAAAGTAAAAATCTAAACGGATAACAGATATGTGATGTTAATAAATAAGATATTTAGGTTTGTTCTAGGAGCAACTTTGTTTTTAATTATCGAATGTGCGCCATTATCTAAGTAGCCGTCATTATGTTTATTTTGTTGCGTACGTAAGGGGTACGCAAACCCCACTTTGGGAAACCCTGCTGTAGGAAATACCACGGTATTTTGCGTGTTTCGCAATAAATGAGATATGTACTTACTGTAACGGTTCAAACAGAACAATAAAACAATCTGTTCTTTTTAAATAACTTGCTAATGATACATTTTTGGTACGTAATGATTTAGAATTGTTGCTTTATGTTAGAATAGAATCCAATCGGCATAATACTGCTTAAGTAAGTAGATGGACTCTTGTGAATATTTTCTATGAAGGCTAAAGTTTATATAAGTTTTTTTTATTCTCCTATTTAAATGTAGATAATACGTACACTACGTGGGGGGACGTAGTTTAATATTTTAATTTAATATTGACGGTTCGAGAGAGTTCACTAATAATGGTATTCATTTATGGTAACTAGGTTTTTATCTAAATATAGCAAGCAGTATGCAGTCCACCTTATAGAAAGTGGTAAATTCTGCATTATAACTTATGTGAAAAATTTTTCAAAAACCATGGGTCCTACCTAATCCCGATTAAAGATCCGTGTTGGCTCCCGAAGAGTAAGGATTGCCCTAATAATCGTTTTTGGGGTCTAGTGGGACGGGTGAGAAAGGGAATGGGAGCCAATGGGAATAACCCCCTAAAACACCAAAAAAGAACAGTGATTACGGCTTTTTTATTTTCTGTAACCTAAATAATTAAACTATTTAATATAATTATATTACTTTTGAAACATATCGAGTGTTACGAGTATGTTGCGGCGAGTAAAAATATTTTGTCCGCGTATTTTTCGTTTCGCTCTGCAGATACATATTAATTCCGAGGTACCTCCGTAATAATAAGCAAAAAAATGCATCACTAAGTATTTAATTATTATTTCTCAATCTGAGATAAATATACAGTGCTAACAAAGTAGCGGTAATTGAAAAGTAACAGTTACTTTCGCCCGCATTTTAAGTAACGTTACTAATAACGCTGTTTTAATAGTTAAAATGTATTTAGTTTACCAGCACGTACAATTTAGAGCAGTTAAACGAACAACTTGCATCGATATTGAATCATAGCGTTTGTAGCACTCGTATTACTATGATTTGTTTTGTTGCAGGACTGACCTGAGACAGGTAAATATGTAAGTATAATTTTCAATTTCATTTTTATATTAATATTAAGTAGCAAACGAGCAAGCAGCCCACCTGATGGTAAGTGGCAACTGCCGCCCATGGACATTTTTAAGCAACTTATATAGAACAGGGATTCTATATGAAGTCGACCACTCATGCGTTGCTACTCCCAAGGACTGAGATGGACGCCTCATATAAAAGTGAGCCGGCAACCACACCCGTCCACCGAAACGTAAGTACTGCTTCACGCTAGAAATAGGTGTGGCGGTGGTATTTCCCCGGTCGAACTACATTGTTCTACCACCTGGGAAACATTTAGAAAGTAATATATAATCAAAGGTACTAGTACTATGTCCTTTAGTTTTAGGATCAGAATAAGGTACGATATCCCCTGCCTGTCGTAAGAGACGACTAAAAATGGGCTTCCGCGTTCGCGGGCGGAAAAGTGGGAGCTCCAACCGTCCAGTCAAGCGACCCCGGGAAGAACGGCGGTATGTGTAGTCGTATATATCATCGGGACAGGAAAGACGACCACCTGGGTGGAGTCCAACGGCCACCGGAGAAGTTTTAGAGTTGGGTAAATATCCCACATAATCTGGCGTCTTGGCGAGTTTCCCATCGAGAAAAAAAAAGGAAAATAAAAATATGATACTAGATTTTCACTCTATTCAGTTCATGTGGATATTTACTATGGTAAAGAGTACTTAATAATTACTGCTTTATGGTGAAGGAAAACATCGTGAGGAAACCTGCACATCCGAGGGTTCTTATTAAAAAAAAGTTCTCAAAGGTGTGTGAAGTCTACCAATTCGCACTTGGCCAGCGCGGTGGACTATGGTCTAAAACTCTCTCACTCTGAGAGAAGACTCGTGCCCAGCAATGGGACAATAATGGGTTGACAAGAAGAAGAGATATATAACAATTTATAAGCATTAATTATAAGCGCTTATTTTAGTTAACACATTATCTCTTCTTTATACGATTGAAGTAGCAAACGAGCATGTAACCTATCTGATGGTAAGGGGCTTCTACCACTCATAGGACATTTGCATACGCTTAATGTGAAACTGGGTTTTTATTTGAAGTTAATTATAGATGCGTTGCTACTCCCGAGGACTACGTTGGTCACCTTATAAAATGAGCCTTAATCCATTCCCGACCATCGACAAGAACTAATTTACGCTAGAAATAGGTGTAGCGGTGGTAGATATTCCTATTCAAACTATACTCGTTTACTAACCTGTTAACTACAGAATCTACGTCTACGTCTTACAGAACGGAAATAAACTTAATATTGATCTTTAATTCACTTCATGTTTATTTATACTTTTGTTATTTAAATATTGTATTATACTCTTAGTATCATAAATAGCACAATTTTAGACAGATTTTATTTTATAGTGAATTAATCATGAACAGGTAATCATTAAAAACTAATCAAGTAAATGCGAAGTAAAAAGTAGCATATCTTAGATACTTAAAATTATGTAAATTTATTTATAGCATGCTAAATAACTTTGTATTTGAGAACATTTGATATTAGCGCTGTTTTAATTCCACCGTCAAAACTAATCTTTAAACAACATAATACGTAACTAATAAGAGCGAATATCGTATGACATTGTGCACATATGTTTCGAAATATTAATAGTACGTAATTGTAGCGGACACGTAGCCCAGGTAAGTGAAATAATCCAACTAGCTGGAAGAGTGATTGGCTTGCGAAGTAGCTTGTACACTAGCGGGCATGTCTCGCCGGGGCGGATAATAGTCGTACCGCGTTTACACCAGTCTCGAATGTGGAGCACGCAGCGGGCCAGCGGCGATGCCTTCGACAAAAAATCAGTGTAAGCTCTACACGAAGGCGCCGCGGTCGCGCGCTCGCTGCCAAAGACGCCGGTACACGCGGATCACACGATCCCAACCGCGAACAAGTTGCTCGCTAACTTTGCTCCTACGCGAACTCGGCTGCAACTTCCTCCGAGCTGGGTGACTTTAAGTGAAAAGTGTCTCATTTGTGGTCCGTGTAAGTTAACATATGGCTCAGACGAGGTCCGGTCGTTAGTCAAGCTGATCGGTCGTGCCGCCTCGATGATAGAATCACGATAGAGAGCACGTGTGTGCCTATTGCGTCTGGAGGCTCTACGTTCACTTATTCGTCACACACTTGCTTAGCGCAGAATATTTTTGAAATCGTATATTGGAAGCTATGAGTCACACTGCCTTATACAGCTTATAAACTAGAACTACTCAACACTAAACATTTCACTTGCGGTTCAATAATAAGCTTATTAGCTATTCATAGCTCTCTAAAAGATAAACACGACACTCACGGACTTGGCTTATAAAAACTACACTTAGTTAAAATCACATAAGATCGTCAGCAATAATTAAACCACTATCTAACTTTGTCATACACACATACGTAAAAACTCACACATGTGTGATGTTAAAATCGAACGAATAAGCTACATGTTTAGCAAGGATTTATTCTAAGTTATGGAGGTACTAGTCTTAAGTTACCCGTACATCGGAGGTTACGAGTATTGCACACACAAAAGCAACATAACAAGACTCATAGAAATACAGTTTCACGTTAAATGTTACCGAAATAAATTCAGCTGTTTAGATCTTACCAATAAATTCTATAGCGTAATATCTTATGAATACATCTAAAGGGATTACAATTTGGGTATGTTTAGGAACCTTATATTAATAATAATAAAATACTAAAATATCAATACCATTTCTACCTTAACATATAGACGCATATTATTAATTAATCGATAAAACCCTTTATTCACATACTAATATACTCGTACTATAGAAAGTTGGACACAAGTATGTAGGTACTATCTATTAAATATTTTATACTAATAGGTACTTAAGACATTTAAGCTTAAGACAATCGTAGGTGAATATAATTCGTAAGTTCACTATTGAACGCTATGTAAAATGAACTATCATTTGATAAATTATCAACTTTTTAGTTAAACTATATGTAGTAATATTGTTAAACATATTAAAACAAAAAACCCGATTATTTAAAACGTCTTTTTGTTCATAGTAATATAGTAGTAGTAATATATTATTTTTTAGTAATATTTATTTATTTATTTATTTATATACTTATTGCACCTCTATAATAAAAGACACAATAGGGCAAACTTAATGCCTGATGGCATTCTCTACCAGTCAACCATATAAACCTCTTTTAGTTAATTTTCTTTTAGTTATCTTTTGTTATGTTTACTTGTATTTTAACTATATTGTTATGTATCTTGTGGGATATGTGCTGTTTTATTGGTAAAGACTGGTAGTACGGTGATTGTGGTTACTGAAAAGAAAGCTTCTTTTGTTCTTTCCTATTTTTATCTTTGTCTTCTTTTTCATGAATATCGCTTCCTAATTAATCAATGACTTAAATAGGTAAATATATTAACAATACTCGCAATCATATAGCTACTTTTACTTATTATCGTCGGAATTAAAACAAAGACGATAACACACTCTTATGTCTAGCGACGATGACCTATTATCACCAGCAAATCCGCTTTTATCATAAGATTTTATTTTCTGATAAGATTGTCATTTCAACTGTTGTAAATCTTTACAACAGTTGAAAAAATACAATTTTATCATACCAGATAATGTACATAATTGTAAATATAAATTCGCTGGTTACGGTCTCCCATAAATACTTCATAGTTGCTTTATCGTATTCGAATTTAACGATCATTGCGTAAATTCTATAAACTCGAGGGTAGCTGCGGCCGGTTTACGAGTTTACGTAATTTTACGACTATTAGTTAAAGTTCATACATATTAGTGTTACTGAGATAGTATTCATTGCCTACAATGTAGTTTGGTTACAAAGTTACATATTAATTTATTAGTTGTCTGTCCTGTCAACCCTTTGTACCGCAGTGATACGAGTATAAACATTAGTTCAACTTTGTTAGTGGTTTACAAAATATTTTAAGCTCTGTAATATTTGTGTAACTAAGCCATTTATCAGATTATTTCTTACGCCATTAAGTGGAGATGTTCTTTCTTAATTTAGAGATTAAGCAATTGGGTTGGATTGTAATCTTCGGATACAAGCCGTTAAATGAGGAAGAAAAGCGTAGAGCGCCATCTCGTTGTAGCGCTGTAAATGCTTTCGTATAACATTTTCGTGTCGTCGATTTTCAAATCACCACGATTCTTAAGAAGATACACTTCTATAAGCACCTTCGATACACCTGATATAAATCATTTACTAAGTACCTATCACCCATTAACATTGTAAGTCAACGTTAAATAGGAAATGCACCTAAAATCAGTTACGAATAAACATGACTGTAAATATTATTAAAACCTAAGAATTTTAAGATTTAAAAAAAGTTACATCTAGTATAACCTACAACAAAGTACCAGTAATCCCTTTCGTATTTTACCAGTTCATACCTTACCAATACCAATAGCCAAAGTACCAATTCAATCCATCGTTAGCAAACTTGTAAAACCAATTAACGTGCCTATAAATTGGTAACTTGGTGTATAAGAAAATAATTCATGCCGGTAAAGTTACATTACCACTTTACCTGCGTTATGTGTGCGACATTAATTACAATTAGGGACGGCGAAACTCCCGAACTGTAACTCTTGGGAACTATATATTAATTAAAATCTATCGGCAAGTTTATTTCACGTCAGTTTTGTTCTCGCCCTTAAGGCAGGGGCTCTCAAAGGTTAGCCCTGAATCCTTATTTCTAGAAATAAAAATCATATGTATATACTTGTTTCATAGCATTCTTTTAGGCTTTTTTACAGGCACGCGGGTCCCTCTATACGAAAGACCAGTGCAGTGCTATTATCGCTTTACGGTTTCAGATATTTTTCAATTATCTAGTTTTTGTAAATATATAACTTAATGTTAGAAATACTAAGGATTTCTAGTGCAAGATTGAAATAGTATACGCGCGTGCAGTCCGCCCGTCGGTAAGTGGTGAGAGCCGTTCATGAACATCTGTTACTTACTTCCTATATTATAGAACAGAGGACCTATCTGAACTTAAACTCAAACGTGATACGATTTCTGAGAATTATGACGATGACGAGAGATGATGATTGATCGCTTCATATAAAAGTGAGCCGGCAACCATATTCTAAATACTCTAGAATTGATTCACGCTAGAAATGTTGTTAAACCGTATTCTTTTTATGTATCATCTGTAATTGGATATAATCTTTATTAATATTATAAAGAGGTAACGTTTGTAAATTTGTGAGTTTGTGAGTTTGGATGTTTGTAAGGGCTAATCTATGGATCTACTGAACCGATTTTGAAAATTCTTTCACCAATAGAAAGCTACATTATTCCTTAGTAATATAGGCTATAAATTATCCTAGTAAATAAAAAGTGTTTAATGTGGTAGTCAAATTTGCTTTTTTTATGAGTGAAGTAACAACCGAGCATGCAGCCTACATTATAATAATTGGTTACTGCCACCAATGGACACCTGTGAGCAACTTCATAAAAAACAGGGGTTCTATTTGTATTTCGTATAAAATTCAGTTTTATTTCAGTTTAAAACATTTTTATCTTCAGATTAATTATTGCTTTTGTAAAGAAATGCCCTCGTTTGATACCAGAGAATGATATTCGGTTCCCCAATTTATTTTCCCAACGTATTTATTGTATGTTTTCCCAACATCCAATTTATCGAATTCATTTCCCAATACAATTTCGTTAAATTGGATGACACAATTAATTGCTTGTTAAGGAGCGATTTATTTCTATATGTTTAAATAATAATTGTAGTATTTTATGATATAACATTTCTATTCCAATGTCAAATAGGTTAAACTGGTTTAAGAGTGAAATGGGTGATGTTGTCTTCACCCAATTATTAAAAAGTTCATTATGCTAATAAAACGTAAGAACTCTTAACATGCGATACCTAGGAAAAATTTAAACAAATTTATCGTACTAATAAGATATCAATATCGTAATACATACATCGTATAGCTATAGTTACACATAATTGTACAAAACGTTGAGTACTTTCTTTAGTTTAGTAAACTACCCAAATTATTCATTCAATAAACATAATTCTTTATTACTAACTATCTGTCATTGTAATATAATATGTATATTTATTAGTTTCTTCGGTCCTCCTTCTCCTATCTTGTCATTCGTTGTCATGATTTTACTACCACATTAATGTTCCACCGTTGGGTGCATGTCTCATGGAATGTCAAGCATTTTGGTCCACTACTCTGGTGAAGTACAAATTGCTTAACTTCACAAACTATTGAGATATTTCTTAAAATTTTATATACATTTATAAAAAGGAAGGAATAAACAAAGTGTAAATAAATATTAACATCAATACCTGGACTATATTTAGTTGAGAGCCGCTGTCCTAAGCCCTAGAACTTCCCTTCCTGAAAGGACGGATTACACGCAGTTTTATTAAGACTTTTTGTTAGAGAGGCTTACCGTAGTATTACTGAGGTTTAGCGAAGTCTGTAAAAGGAATAGGCGTGAGTCATTTGAAGTTTTTATATCAGGTATACTTCTCGTCGATAAGTTTAGTAGTGAGCTAAGGACAACTTCACAAATTAAATGTAGTGAAATGAAATGAAGCAAATTGGAGCGAAATAAAAATTGTATATGGCCTAATTATACATATAAGCTATATACAATTTTCTTCTTACGGGTGCCAAATTGCCACTTTTTTTTAATAGGAATGAAATAGCAAACGAGCATGCAGGCCACCCGATGGTAAGTGGTAACTGCCGCCCATGGACATCTGTTAGCAGTTTCATATAGAACAAGGATTCTATTTGAAATGGTCGCCTCATACATAATTGAGCCGGCAAAAACACTCTTCTACCGAAACGCAAGAACTGCTTTACGCTAGAAATAGTTGTGGCGGTGGTACTTCCCCGGTCGAAGTGCATTGATTCTACCATCTGGTACTTACCATTATATAGGTTATTACTTTTTTGCTGTTACAGTATCCGAAAATAATTTCAACTTAGTGGATCGGATCGATCAAGTCGTCGACATAATAATTAAATGGTGAAATTTAATGACATCATACAGTAAAACAATAAAATATTCCTAATAAGAAAAAATGATCATTTAATTATATTATTTAACTATATAGCGTTAATTTAATTCGGAGGAAAGGTGAACCAGCCAACCAGTCCCTTGCATATGAGGCGACCATCTTCATCCTGAGAATATGTTGTAGAATATGTTACAGGCCATTATAGGCGGCAGTGGCAACTCATTACCGAGTGGACTCCATTCTCATTTTACTACTTCAGTCAGATTTAAAAAACTTAAGTGATGAAAAATCATATGTAAATAACCCCTCAGGGCTTTTCCACTTTGCCTCTAGACACTTGCAAAACAAGAAGAATGCATCATCTACTTTGAAGCAGAGTTATGTCCGTCTACCTAGTGAGGCTAAATCTGGGATAGTCTATTCGTCCCAGGAGTTACGCGGCTCCACACGGCTTGTTTTGGAGTGATTATCTCCCTACGGGGGCTTCGATTAACTGACTCAATTATTGAAAAAGGAAATAACATGAGGAAATCATTCCCTTTATACTTTCCTTCCTTTACGCCACTTTTCTTAGCTCCTCATCATTTATCACGTCCCGGAAAAACACGTTAAGGCGAAAAGAGTAGAATATTGCAGGAACGAGAATATTGCGATCATTTAAAATTCATTATCTAATTTAAGAAACATTTTTTAATAATTCAATGTCCAATTTGATTTTGACTTAATGAGAAGACATAAAATTATTTCTTTATTCACCAATTATTTCTTTATCATCCATTACTTTTTTCATGTAGTATTAATTCAGTACGTTATTAAACCGTCCTCCAAATACAGAAATGTAGCAGATGTTACTTACCCTAATGTATAGTTTTCATCCCAATAGCGCCACGGAGCTACAACCACTCACGCTATGTGTAGCAACAAAACCAATAGCAATACCATAAATATGACGTGGTTCAAATTACCATAAGTGGTAGCCGCGATCCGTAACAAAACATATCTGTATCCTCCACATCGTTTATCACGCGGTCTCCACGGGATAGTTCCAAATCCACGCTTACATGATACTGAATTCCCGGGACTTTACACGGGAATATTGTAGTAATTCCACTGAAATTTATATATTCTACTGAATTCCTGTATAAAAATATACCACTTATATTGAATTTGCCACTCATAAACGTCGATTTCTGCCCAATATTAAATTAAGTGTTTTTTTTTCTTTTTTAATAACAGCAGTGTTATGCGCTGCTTTGTTAGGGTCTTTCTGATCCGAGGCGTTCCAACTTAGTCTTCAGGGGTAGCAGCAGCATGCGCCACTTACCATGCGTAGACTGCACGCTCGTGTGCTACTTTCATATTATAAAATCCATAAGCAAGCACATTTCCTTCAATTTATTTCATAAAAAAACGTTTTCAACACTTATAGCTCTACACTAGGATTTTCTTGTGTCGTAGGTGCCGTGAACACACACAAAGACAAAACAAACACTCAGGTTCAGAACAGAAATCTAAATTCAATACGTAGTGAATTCCGGGTTTGATCCCCGGATAGACAGACATATTACCCGGGGTTCGAACGGAACTCTGTGCATGCTAACCTGGTATGTTGACCTCATTGCCAAGCGGGTTGTAAAAGTAAATCGTTATGAATGCAACAGTGCCATCACACCCCTGTACTAGTACTAGTCCATACTAGTATTAGTACAGGGGTACTGAAGATTGCGATTGATCCCCGGTTTGTCATTTTTTATGTGAATAATATATATGTTTTTGAGTATGTTTTATGTATTTATGTGTGTGATTCCGTAGCACCGGAAGGTCAAACTTGAAACGTCTTTTATTCATCGTTTTGTAAGTGTACTGAATTTTATAGTTACAGCTTCAATTTGAAGCTATTTTCAAATATTACTACTCCCGGCACCTCGGGTATTAACTTCAAAGTTTGAATGTAAAATATTCATTGGAAAGTAATTTTCTAACCCAACACCCAGCGCCAACTTCAGCACTTACCGAATCTGCGATAGACTTGTAAAGTAGATTCCGACGCGAAATTAATTAAAACAACTTAGAAAACTTGTACCCATTAGGCCCAATGTACATAGAACTCTTAAAATACGGCTTTAACTTTCATCAAAGTTACCTCTCATATTATCTCCGTGCCTTTTTTATATCCGTAGCAAACGAGCATATGGACCATATGCTCGTTTACTACTGATATAAAAACTGAACATAAGTGGTAAGTGATGCCCTTGGACATCTATAAGAAACTTCATATACAGGACTATTTTACGATAGAAATAGGTGTAGTGCCGGTACCTCGAACCCTATAAAATCAATTCGTGTAACATGAATTTTTTGTAACAGATAGACTGATATAATACGATGATGATAACATATAACTATTTTCGAACTCATTTTTTAGGAGCCCCTCACTTATCACACCTTTTAAAGAAAACACATAACCACAGCAAAATTAAAGTACTTATTACGTGCCATTTTAATCCTAGAAGAGTAGTAGATCATCTGTGATAGAGTTCAGACAAAAACTCCCTGAAAACCCCTTGTTCTATAAAGTTGTATACAGATATCCATGGCCCGTAATGTCCACAGTCGTATTATGAATCAAAAATAAAAAAGATGTGTCAATATGATTCAATTAACCTCAGAGTTCTACTACCTTTAAATATCTACTTGAATATGTACATTGTTACTTCATACACGTCATCTTTGTATGGCATCTTTACAAATGAAATGCATCCCTATTAACAAATATTAAAATAAAACTTTTTAACAAAAAATAGTCCCGAAGTCGGCGCTCAAACCTGTCAGATTACAACGACGAGTCTATGTCCTACAAGTATATGAGCGCCGA
>DWNE01005166.1:0-14292 GCA_018249875.1 Cecropterus toxeus | reverse complement strand
AACGACAATGCGCGTTCGGGGCACACAGCGTTCGTGTTAAAAACGCACAGTCGCGTTAGGGGCAGTGAACGCGTTAAGAGCTCTCTATTATTGCTAGTATTAGCACTAAAAATAAAACATCAAAAATATTCAGAAAGTATTTTATTTACGAAATTAATATACAATTCTCTTGTTCATACAATTAATGAATCATTGATTCGTGTTGGCGGGCAGCCACTGTACGCGGTTCAGTCTAGTTTAGCAGCAAACTATATAATAAGGTCGCTCCAGCGCTCTTCGCACTTTCATTATTGGTAACCTATCGGTGGATAACTCGAGTGCGCACACGTTGATCGGAATTCACGGTGGAGTAAAACGAACCTGATCAATTTAGACTACATTTTAGTTAATATTAGGGCTGTACAATTTAGCCGGTTAAGCCGGCTAAAAATATCGTCGTAGTTAATTAGCTAGGTAACCGATAGGCTTAGCTAATTTAACCGGTTAACTAGGCTTAGCTGAGCTAATTAACTAGCGGCTTAACAAGCTATTCTAGCTTAACTTGGTTAACCGGTTAAATTACCTAAGCCTATCAGTTAAGTAGCTAATAGCTAAGCCAACTTTTTTAGCCGGCTTAGCCGGCTCAATTGTACAGCCCTCGTTAATATAAAAATGTATAGTAGATGTAGATTGAAATGGCTAGTCTAAATTGGTCAATTAAAAATATTTTAAAAATACATTTTTAAAATGAAATGCGACGTCAACTAGAACTACTCATATCTCCTTCCTCCTTCCTTATGTAATGTCATGTTCTGTCTATCCTTTCTATTTTTTGTGACAATACTTATAGGTAACTCTCTAGTAAAATAACTAAACAAATGGTGTGCAGTTGTGCACTGAAAGTTAAAAAACCATTAATCATACAATAATTTCTCAATTAACATCAAAGGTGCAGTTAAATCCTAATTCGCACTTCAAAAACTTCTGAAATTCACTGTGTCAAAGATTATTTTCAGGAATAATTATTTTAATTGTATTACTATCGTTACAATTAGTAGAATTAAGATCTTGCACAAGAAAAAACAATCCATTCAAATATAGTCCCTAATTTCTTAAAAAAAAAAAAAACTTAAAGCTACATTTACGTTACATTGTTAAAGAAACGGATCCGTTCAATGTCGGACCGGATAACGGTCGCCTCGCTCTACCGTGACGTCCGATCAAGCGTCCGCGATATGCAAACAAAAACTCACAGAAACACAGCGGGCCGCAGAAGAATCTTAGAATATAGAAAATATAAAGTAACACCCCACGTCTAGAGCCGAAACGGCTGCAAAAAAAAGGTGATGAAATCACATTTTTCAGTACATTTTCTATATTCTGAGAGTAAGACAAACATCGCACATAAGCACACTACATCATGTCATTAACATTCGTCCATCCTCTGGCGGACGGTGATTTAATTATTATTTCCTCAAAGTTTATTCCGCCTTCAACGGCTAGGCTCTCAAGTATTTACGCTTACTACTTATAATAATGATTTATTTTAGTTATCATTAACTTCCAATATTATGGATACATATCCTCAATGTCATTAATTTAAATTATTGTGTACGTATTGCGATCTCGACATCGATTGATACAACTTGGTATAACATGACGATTCATTAATTTGTAAAAAACACTATCTGATCAGATGCGGATATCTGGTCCGATAAACATTCGACTACATGTTAACAAACTAATATTGGATATCGGATCGTATGTGAAATTGCTTCAACAATAGAAAGTCTCTCCTATAACAGAATGTTGTATGTAAAAGGCTTTTGTAAGCAAAACAGTACCAAATGTGTATCAATCAACATCAGATACGCTTATAAACTTAATAATTCTCGGATAATGAGTACAATTCTCCCGACACGCACACACGCAAGGACACCATCACTCACACACGCACCCGGAGCCCCCAGGACCGACGCAACGATACCAGTTTTCTTTGTGAAATCAATGCATTTATAACTTGACTATAAAATAATTGCATACAAAAATATTCAATAATATTCCCTTCAAATACAAAGAAATGCAACGATATCGTATAAAAATGACAAATAGTCGCCGTATTTCGAAATCGCTTATCAAAATTGGGCAGTTTTATTTTTTATGAACCCTAATGGAATATAAAAATCTTTTTACAAGTTATTTTTATATTACAGAAGCGCATTTTAAGCACGTTTCAATCGTGACATTATAGTAAAAACAATTTTTATCGTCAATTTGATCGATTACTTTAAGATTCAAACTAGGAGAACAAAACGACATGGAAAAAGGTGTTTGATGGCTGATTTTGTTTGACGACAAACACTGGATCAACATTTTTTTACTGCGAACCCAACTGCCAATTTTTGCACCTCTTATTTTACAGTCAGGTTATAATCACAGTTGGCAACATACTTTTCACATCGCATTCCACGCCGTTCTACAATCACTATCCAATCCGAAACGTCTAAAAGCGAAGCTCGCGTTATCGTCAAACAATTGTCCAGCAATTGTCCAACGTTGGAACAAACGTTCGTCTTTAGAACGCATCACATATTTCGCAATCAATAGCAAATTACACCACCAATAGAAACGATCCGTATGGCCAGAGAGCGTGGAACTAATACTTGATTTCGCCAATTTTACATACATCTTAGAATTATAAAAAAGTCCATATTAAAAGTTGACCGCGAGGGGTAGCACTGACCGCTAAAGAGTGCCACCTAAGCGTATAATATAATGGGTACCCGTGTATAATACCGGGTATTTAAGGGGCTATGTCAAGCGTTGCTTCTGCGGGTAGGAAAAGCAATTTTGTGCCTGTATCTCTTAGTCGAGTTAGGAAACTGTATATCGGGATAACGGATGATAATATGTAGTACGAACATTGTAACATCCAGTGTGAAGTTAGCAACTTATCACGAGTATAGAGTGAATGCAGTAGATATTTGCCAATTGTCATTTTTTGTTACATCGGTGTAGAATGGATTTCACATAACAATCAAAACAACCAGCTATTGGTCTCACATATGTTTTAGAGATATCGAATACATCATAAGAAAAAGACAGACCATTTATTGGTCACTTGACATTTTGGAAAGATCTTTGTGAGAAGATCACCAGTTCTATGAAGCGGTGGTTACACCTAGATGTACGGTCTACCCTCGTGTCAGTTTTCTACAGGGCGGTACAATGTTCGCAGTCCGGAGTCCTCGAGAGCGGTCAGTGGGAGTGCAGTCTGAGGTTAGCGCTGGCCGAGTTAGCTGCGGAGAAACAGATAAATATTATTTATATTGGTTTATGAAACCTTATGGACGGTTTGAATATATCTTTCACAAGTTAGCCAATAATCCGTATTACATTTAATCAAACAGCATCGAAGCAGCGCAGTGGGATGTTTCCAATCCCTTTCAAATGTTCAGATCCGAATTCAGTAGCGGAGTATAAAAAGTAATCATCAATCTTGTCACAGTTTTTTGTTGATAATTGTAGTTAAAAGTATATTCTAAGAATTTATATATATAACGCGGCATATTTGAGTATATTGGACAATATACTCAACTTTATTTGCTGAGTTTTTAAAGAAATAAAATTGTTACAAAATGTGGTTTACTATAAGTTTTAAAAACATATCTTGATATTAATTATTATTAATGAAAAAATATAAATATTAGTACCAAAGTGCAATAGTACACTCGTGAAATGAAAGTGAAAATTATACTTGACATTAAAAGAACCATAGACAAAACAACTAAATACATCTTTTCGTGGAGAATCCATGGACAGCCATAGGCTTAGTTAAGGGGAGGCCTAAAACAATGACTCAGTATCTGACCCAATGTTTTAACGTATTTTCTTGTCTCGCCTATATTAATAGGGACATCCGGGCTCTAAAATGCTCTCTTATGAGCCTATGAGAGTGCCATTGACGTGATTTGCTAATTTAGTTCAAATGCACGTACTACATCAATCATCATATTAAATTAGTTTTCATACAAATGAAAACGTATCATTCATGGTCTTACATTTTAATCCTTTTTTCATTTATTTTTTAATCTGGTTGCATTGTCTTTGGTTCATTCTCTAGATGTTGTCTATGAACACAACTTATTACTGATAAAACTCATAAAACAATGTATTTTGTTAAAGATGTACATGTACAAATATTTTACGTGAGCACTCGTCTATATGGCGTGATGGTAAAATATAACTGCTATAAGTAAATACATGACTTGATTAGTTAGTCGCACACAATAATTGTGTCCGTACCTTAGATTACTGGCGGCTTCGTTTATATGTCTCTGGAGTAACAAAAACGTAATTTAAGGGCTAAGTATAAATAATGTACTCTATTTATTCCCAAATATTCACACATGCATACGGACAATGTTACACAAACACACACATAATTTTATACTTAACTATGTAAAGTCACCGAAGGGATGAGCCATTATTATTAATACTACTATTAGTATTATAATATGGCTATATCATACCAATACTATTTTTCTGGTATTCACTGTCTAGTCTATTGCAATGTTAGGTTTTGGAGGTTGATTTCGTCTATCCGTAGACATTTACAACCAACTACAAATAAGACTGCCTTCAATCACAGTGCCTTAAATCATTATGCTTTCAAAAATATTGTTTGAATTGTGATATAGCGATATATTTTTTTATCGATCAAATAATTTAGTCCAGTTATGAGTTTATATGAGAATTATATTCTATCAATACACCTGGACGACGGCAATGTGGCGACCCTGTATTTGATTTTCGTGGCCCAGCATTCCGTGACGAAAGAAAGTCTAGGAATGGATGTGGTGGTGGTACTGGTAGTACACCGACATTGTATAATGGAGTTGTGTGATTTAACGCTTAGCGTCGTATAGTTTTCCGACGTGGCTTGGCATAGTGTGGCGTGACATGGTGTGGCGTAGTGTAGCGCGTTGTGGCGTACCGTGATGTGGCATCCATTAGTAACCATGTTGTGTAAGGAATCACTATATATCAAAGAGTTATTGTTGCAGTGATAGATGAGTGATTTATACCAGAGTCGTATAGTATTGTGGTGTGGCGTATAGTGTCGTGGTGTGGTTGTTTATGCGTGGTGTGGCATGTTGTGTCGTGGTGTGGTTGATGTAGCGTGGTGTGGTTGATGTAGCGTGGTGTGGTTGATGTAGCGTGGTGTGGTTGATGTAGCGTGGTGTGGCGTGTAGTGTCGTGGTGTGGATGGTGTGGCGTGTAGTGTCGTGGTGTGGGGTGGTGTGGCGTGTACTCACTTCTTCTTGTTCTTGGGTTGCGCGCGCGGCGGCGTGTTGGGGCGGCCCATGTTGAGGCCGGAGTACAGCTTGCGCTTGTCGGCCGGCTTCAGGATCTGGAACGAGCACATCAGCGTCTCGTCCACAGACATCAGCGCACCTGCAATGATACATCGCAAACTAGATATTATTTATAGAAATAAATAAAGTGTATGATCATTTATAAAGGCGAAAGTGTGTAAGGATATACATATGCTTGTTATTCGTTTACGATAAAACTATTCATCAGATTAGGCTTAAATTTGGCACACATGTAGCTTATGACCTGGATGGCCTGGAGTAAAATTAAATGACCTCCTTTTGCTTGTTTCTAAAAATCTAGTTGTACTTGCACAGCATGGAACTAATTTATGTCTAGTTTCAATTATTGTGCACACTGTGGCACCCTCTAGGACTGACGCTTAGAGCGGTCACTCCGTTCGTCCAATGGATACGCGTCTGTTACTTCAAACTCAGTAATAAATTATATACGTACTGGCATTATGCTACTTCCAACTTATTAAAAAACATAACACGTACCGGCGTTATCAAACTCGCCGCAGTAGTTGGGCGCCGAGAACAGGGTGACCAGCTGACGCTTCGCGAAGAACTCGTAGCCGTCCTCGACCACCTGGTGCGCGCGGCAGATCAGGTCGAACTCGTGCTTCGAGAGGAACTTGCCTACCACCTGCGAACGAGAATATAAATAAATTAACCACACATACGGAGACTATATATAGGATAAATGCGGAGTATTTTTTATATTTTATTGTAGAAGTAGAGAACGAACATACAGTCCAATTAATGCTAAGTGGACACCGCTGCCCATGGACATCAATCTCATTGCTATCGACCCAAAATAATTAGACTTGTGTGAGGTTGTGCAGTGCACTGATGCATTGCTATCCTCGAAGCTTCAACGGGTTAGAAAATTAAATCATTTTTTTCATCTTGACAACATAAGAAGGTATGTTGCTTCCTTCATCACTCTGATTCAATACAGTAGAAGGCGGTGGAAGTAGACGCATCACCGCCACACCTATTTGTGCTTTATAACATCAGTGTTATTTGCCAACGTTCTTGTTTGAAGGATGTTCACAAAAAACAATATGCAAAGAGTTCCAATAGTCCGTTCCTTAGTAACGAATGTGACTAGCCTTACGTAGGAGTTAATCAGGGGTTGATCACCCGCTTGGCCCAAATTTCGCTGTAAATTATAGCTAATTTGAGCAAACATCGAATCGAATTTATAATTTACAGCGAAACTTCGTAGCTCTATAATTTAAAACAAACATTGTTTTACAACGATCGATGCTAAACAAATGTTTTAGCGAAACACAGAGGGAATAGCACTTGAAACGAATATTTTCACGGGCGGCGAGTTTCCGACCAGACGAACTTCGTGCTTGCTTTGTACTTCCATATAATAAAACAATGTTGAGATTAACAATATTCCCAAACTAAGACTTGCAGATTTGAAATGTTAAGTCACGAAACATGTCCATCAAAAGAATTACGTTGTAAACAAACGTTGACAGCGTTATCTGTCAGTGATAAAGTGGAATGCACCGCGAGACGTTCTTATCGCGACGTGTAAAGTTCATGTTTACACTCTTATACCTTTTTTTTGTCACGAGAGGAAGATCTTCAAAAGGTACCCGAAGCCCTGGGAGCGACGTCGGGTTATGTGGGATTTTTACCGCACTAAAACCCCTCGGTGGCTGTCCTCAGCACTGTGGAGGACTCTGGGATCTCCAACGGAACGCAACCGAAGTCCTCCAAGCGCAATGTCCCTTTTAGGCTTTCCCGGTGAGCATGTGCGCTCACCGTTATTTCAGGTATTTACGACGGCACGCCACCACGCATACCGCCGTCCTTCCCTGGGTCACTTGATTGGACGGTTCGAGCTCCCACTGTTACCGCCCGCAACCCCGGAAGCCCTCATTTAGTTGCCTCTTACGACAGGCAGGAGATACCGTAGCTCTATTCTGGTCCCGGTACTACAAGGACAAAAATATACCTAATCTTTTTAAATATTTAATCTAATCTAACCTATCTTAGGTGGCCGCAAGAGCGTTGATACATTTCTAAAGCTGAAGGTTAAGGTGCAAGCCTAATAATAAGTATTAAGGGAGAAAAACTCATCCGAGGCGTTCTTAGTCTTTTGGTGTAGGATGGAAACCTAACCTAACCTTATCTAGGGTTGATTACAGATGTCCATGGGCGGCAGTGGCAAATTACCATTAAGTTCGTTTTTGCCACGAACGTGTAAGATTTGGAATGAGCTTCCTCCTGAGGTATTCCTGGGGCGCTATGACATGGGGCTCTTCAAAAAAGGTGTCAAAAGAGCTCTCCTTCGAACCGGCGATGCATTAGCGACTCCTTTGGTGTTGCTAATGTCCATAGGCGACGGAGACTACTTACCATCAGGTACCCCGTCTGCCTTATCCTTCGTTTTAGGCATAAAAAAGGCCTGTATACTAGTTAACTTTTTATACATCTTTGTAAAAAAAAAAAAAAAAATTCGCTTATATTCATTCGTTTAATACCTAAGTCGCATTTCTCGTTGTTTTTAACGTTGATGATCACACGTTACTTACGTGAATCAATCACTGTTCAGATTGTGGAATCACGTGTAATTTCACTAAGCGCTCAGATAAGCGAGGGTGAGGTTCACTGAAACAACAGGTCGGACGCACGGATAATGAGGATTATCTGTATTTACGCAGTCGACAATAATGAAAACAAGTAATTATGTAAGTCCAGAGTTGTAGTAATCTTATGGATTGTACCTAGGCTGAAATAGTAATGGGATAATGACGTACATTTTTTATTACTTTTTTAGGGTTCCGTTATACTATAGACATTTGAAGGTGGTAGAACCAGTATAGTTCGACCGGAGCGGCACCACCGCCACACCTATTGCTAGCATGAAGCAGTTCTTGCGTTTTGTTGGAAGGGTGTGGTTGCCGACTCGCTTATATATGAGGCGACCATCTTACATTATAAAAGGAACCTCTGTAGCAAATTTCAAGGTTCTATATACAGTCGTTTCGGCTGTGCGTTGATATATAAATCAGTGATCGGAATTGCCTTTTATATATTTATTATAAATATTATAAATTCTCACGACAAATTGACAGCGTTTTTTTCTAGATCATACCGCACACGTCATTATTTATTTAACACATTTGTGCGTCAGTGTACAGTTATATCGACCGAAAACATTTTTCTTTCACTAATAGACACGGCAAAAAATCCATGCGAAACTCAAAGGTCACAGCTAGATTTACCTTTTAATTTGGATATATTATAAAAATAAATATCAGATGCATTGCTTTCCCTGATGATTTTATAATTGTATTTCTTATTTGAGCATAACTACGTTGAAAACTTCGGAATTTTTCATACACACAATTGAATCTTTACTATTCCATAAAACAACTTTTCAATAGTGATACCTCGAGCACACTCTATGAATGCAATGAATACAATGAATGCACAACTATTCCATTCCAATAATCGTACTCAGTCCTTGTAACGCCCTCGATCGAGTCCGACCACAGCAGGTCGTATAACAGGCCCTGGGCGGGCACGTCGGTCATTAAATTCATGATCACTCGCAAAATTCAAAATTTGAAACCAAATGCACAAAGACCACTGCCATACCTATTTCTGCCTAAAACAGCAGTGTTAAACGCTGTGTTCCTATTTGAAAGGTGTGGTAAGAGACATACACTCTCCAGAGGCGTACCAACTTAGCCATCAGGGGTAGCCATGCACCTTGGACCAACGTAATGTCAATTCTTTTTTCATTAAAGTCAATTGGTCCATTGACGGCAGTAGCGCTTACTGTCAGATGAACTGTAATCTACATCTATGTTATAGAAAAAGCACCCCAAAAAGCTACAAACCTCAGTGCCAAACGTGAAGCTGACACCGCGATCGTTCTCCCCCCAGCCGGCGGTGTCCTTGTCTGGATCGGACCACAACAGGTCACACAACAGGCCCTGGTCGGGCACGTCCGTAGGCCGCATGATCCGCCTAATCTGCTCCATCGCCTGCAGGTCCGGGGAGAGGCCGCCGTGACAGCAGAATATCTTCTCGTCCACTGGAACAAACAGAATGGTAACGTTCAGTCGTTGGCACTTGGTTTATATATTTGCTTACAATTGAAAATGATGAAAAAATTAAAACATATTCAACTGCGCAGGATAATTTACAGGCATATAATATATTAATAAGAATAATAAAATATTATACAGAAGTATAGTTTGTTTGGTTGAACGCGCTAATCTCAGGAACTACTAGTTCAAATTATTCGAATTCGAGGAAGGCTTTAGGCTATATAACGTCATGATATGTTTGTTTTTTAATGGATTGTTCTCTAATAAACGCGGATGAAACTGCGAAGCACAGCTAGTTCAAAACTAATCTAAATATTTTCTCGAATGTTTCCTTTATGGTTGAAATATGTGATAATTTAATTATGCTAGAAGTGAATATTTGATTTATATTCACATCTAAACTATTTTGCCGTGACGCAGGTCTTACGTTTCAGTGGAAGGGTGTGGTTGCCGACTCATATGTGAGTATCTCAGTCCTTGAGAGTAGCAACGCATATGTCATTGACTTTATATAAAACCCCTGTTCTATATGACATTATTTACACATTATTTTTAGAGGAAATGCTACCAGCATCTTGGGAACCTTGCCCAGAGACAACGACACCAATGTTTATGGTGTTTCTGTTCATATATTTTTGCATTTTAGTATATATGTACATTTTGTTTTATATATATTGTTTAAGTAATTGTAAATTTCAGAACTTTATGATACAGAATTGTGGTTACTAGCAAGAGATAAATATGTTTTATTTTTTATTGCTACTTTAATAATTTGTATAAAACGCGTTTAAGATTAAAGATACGTAAGTGTTGAACAACGTTCCTTTTCAATTATTCCGTAGCCGAAATGGAAGCTAATGAAACGACTTATAATATAGACAAGGCTTAGCGCGAGTGTTTCAAATGGACAGACGGCTTAACGAGCTCAGCATATCGACCGGCTCAATTCCCTTGCCATGTAGCTTTACTAGAAGAGGTGTCTCAATTAGTACTAAAGTCTATTTGAGAAATTAAAGTGATGTTTGCATAGTGGCTGCCGGCTCACCTATATATGAGGTGACCATCTCAGTCCTCGGGAGTAGCAACGCGTCTGTGATTGTGTAGTTGATTGAGAATCTTTAAATGATTTTTAAACAACTCGTAGTCTAGTGAAACCTACTACAAAATTCCTCCCTTTGTGCATTTATAACATTTTACTTTGTTCATTATAAATTTATTTATGAAACCCGCACCGACCTACAGTAAACACAATGCAAATTGTTATAAATTTCCTTGACATTTACACATAGACGTTGTAGGCATACATGGTGAGCAGCGTCGTTTTAATTGTTTCGTTGTGAAATGGAAGCTAATGAAAGGGCTTAGAGGATTCGCAAGCCTTAGTGTACGTCAGTTCCACGGGCAGAGCTTAACGAACCCCGGACCGGCTTCCGCTCGACTAGACACTAGGCAGTATTGATGGTACTAATTGGGCTCTCAACTGATGCTTTAGATGACTGGGAGTTTTTATTTTTTATTTTAATTGCAACCTTTTTTTTGACGACCCGCGTGGCAGAGCGTTCACCATACCGGTCTGACGCGTAGACAGAAATATGAATGATGTAATAGTTAGGTTTCTGTTCTAGGTCTGGGTGTTTGTGTATCCGTCTTTGTATGTCCATGGCACCCACGACACGGGAGAAAATCCTACTGTGGGGCTATGAGTGTAGAAACTGTAGTGTTTTCGAAGGGGAAACATTCAAGTTCCCTGACGCCGTGGGGGCGACACCAGTGTACGTGGGATTTTTAGCGCACTGATCAGAGAAATTGCAATTTCGTCATCAAAATTGCGTCATGTGAAGAAAATAGGTCATCAGTACTTTCGTCAGCAGTACTATAATAAATAATCCTCTATACACTTTTTGGATATCATAGAGAGCAGGTAACGCCTTAGCTTTAGAAGAATATTGGCTCGAAAACTTGAAAAGAAAACTTTTGATGTGAAACATCTATAGGCTCAAGTAAGCCTGATTGTTGGTGTGCATTTATTTATTTTAGTGCCATCTGTTATACATTGTCGGAACTATTAGGTGTCGAACGAAACTAAGCGGGTTGCGGTGTTACTTCGACTTAGTGCGGAATATTGTTTGTAGATGGCGTTATTTTCATTATGCTGTTTATTTAGTTGCTTTCGCAGTCTTGTCTTTTATGCATATTACTTGCACGAACGCGATGTTTCACATCTGCCAGGCGTTCCGTGACGGCAATTTTAATTTGTTAAATAATTCATTCATAATTCATCCTTCTACAATCTTCTTCATATTCTATTACTATTCACTCTGTTATTTCTTTCTTGAAAGAAAGTAGAAGTATAAGTATAGAAAATAAAGTAGAAGAGTGAACTCTTCTACTTTATTTCTTTACCTTTAAACAATTTCCTTTTTATCATTTAAAGAATAAAAACAATGCCGATAAACAATTGTAATTGAGTAGCAAACAAGGTGCAAGGTGACACGGAATACCATATACGATACCGAGATAATTGCACTTTCTTATCGACTCGGAGAAACTTCCGCCACGTTTGTTAGATAGAATAAACATTTTCCTCGATACATCCTCATTTACGAATACATTGACACCCCGACTCACGCTACCCCGATTTACGCGAACTCGTAGTTACGCGATTTTAACTTTACAATTTTCACAAAATATATACCTCAACGAGGAGCACATTTTACAAAACATGAAATGAAAAATATATGTTATGAGGAAATTCTGCGAGAAAAATCTTTGAGTAATCGAATTTGTTTGTTATTTTATGAAGCAGAATTTATATTTGTATGTTGTATTTGATTTTATATTTGTTAGATTTTAATTAACATGTTTTGTCTAAATTGCCATTTTTTTTGTTTCCGGCCTCGAGGTATAATTTATTTATATTATACCTCGACTTACGCGGCTGTCACTTAGTCCCACCCATCGCGTACGTTCGAGATATTACTCTACTTATTTACACGTGGACCCCAGAGGTCACTTTATTTACGTTACGTAGTAGAAGTCAATTACTATGATACGCGAAGATCAGCAACGGACGATTTTATTTGTAAACAAAAATCACGTGATGTTTACAACTTTCTTCGACCTTTCGTGTCATTTCTTATCAAGTGTTGTAATCATTTTTAAGTGTAATTACTCTAATTTAATGAAGTGAAGTTGATTATGTTTTTTGAGATTAGTTTACTGGAATGCTTAGCTACCTCGTGTTATATGGTCACTGGCAGTAGTGTATACCAAATTTTAGTCTCAGTATTTAATTGTTAGAAACCACCGCAAATAAGAATTATTTAGGAAATGATCCGTAAAAAGCTTCACTTGCTAGCTCTTCTTTCATCTTCTTCTATTGTCACCATGTTTTCACTGAGAATTAACTGGTGACCAATAGCTTATTTAAATATAGATTTGTGTGCCGGTGGATGTTGCGTGGACGAACCAATATGAAGATACCACCGCCACACCTATTTCTAGTGTAAAATAGCTCCAGCGTTTCGGTGGAAGGGTGTGGTTGCCAGCTTGCTTTTCTATAAGGCGATCATTTTATCCCTTGGGAGTAGCAACGCATCTATAATCTGATAACTTTTGTTCTATATAAAGTTGTTTACAATTTTATAAGTGTGATTATGACCACTTACTATCAGGTGGACTGCATGTTCGTTTGCTTCTACAATATATAAAAAAAATAGAACTCCCGAAAAATCTGTTGTGACGCCTTAGTTAGTTAGTACGATACCACAGGAAAAGTAATTACATTAATACATTGCATCTAGAAACTATTTTGAGGAAATGCTGTAATGATATAAATTACCTACTATAACACTTCTAAATACCGAAGACCGTTAGATGAGTCACAATCGAGAAATTTAGAAGGGTCAAGTGGCATGAACCACCTTTGAAGATTAAACCACTCAACGTGTAGTATTTCCTTATACACGTTGCAACATTTGCAACATTTCATAATAATATTGCAATATCCACTCTCCGTTATGGTCGCCTGGCAAATAAGATATAATTTGATGATAATTTATGATGCGTCATCGTACCACCTCGTTTGGTCTGTGGTCAACGTGAATCATCGATGAACAGAAGATAAAGACTTGCAGCTTTATGCAATACCTGGAAATTTGACTTCCTTGTAAACTTTACTACTAGGTAAAATTTCGACTGTGCTTTTTCTAGTAGTAGTCTTTTCGTAGTTTTGTCGAGTTCATTATAACATTTTTATTCATCGTCAAATTTAAAGGCAAAAGGAGCAGCTGGTCGACCTCCTGACCAGGTGGGTCGATGACCTGAAGAAGACAGCGGGAAACCGTTGAATTTATATGGCACAGGATCAGTTGGAGTGGCGCCGTTTAGAGGAGGCCTATGATCAGTGGATATCTACGGGCAGATAGATAAATGGACTCAAAACAATTTTTATTTAATTTACTCTATCTGCTACTTCGTAATAACTTAGATTCCAACTTTTCCAGCTTAGAAAGCACTACCTATTGCTGAATTACTACAATTAAAGCAGGAAAAGGTATGTCCTTGTATTTCAGCAAAAGGTTGAGGATGCCGGCCGAATTATAAATGAGGCGGTCATGTTTTCTTAAGTGTGGCGACGCACCTACGTTCGGCTTTAGGAAGAACCTCTGTTTTATATACGAGTTCGTTACGTGGTAGTGATCATCTGACAACAGGTGGACTGTTTGTTCGTTTACTTCTGTAAACTTAAAACAAGAGTTCGGGCCGGTCAACATTTTTTTTTTTTTTTTTATAAATATGAAGTAGCAAACGAGCAAGCAGCCCACCTGATGGTAAGTGGTTACTGCCGC
>DWNE01005165.1:0-14293 GCA_018249875.1 Cecropterus toxeus | reverse complement strand
ATGTCCATGGGCGGCAGTAACCACTTACCATCAGGCGGGCTGCTTGCTCGTTTGCTACTTCATATTTATAAAAAAAGAAACGAACTAAGAACATTTTCATATGTTACGGTTACGATATGCGGTTTTTTGAATATTTCGAAATATCGGCAAAAAGAAATTCAAAAGCATTTCCGCGATAATATTGGTCCAAAAATTATATACGAACAAATAAATTTTACGGTGCGAAAAAAATTGTCTTTCAATTGTATTTATGGTAGAATTATCACGATCCGTCAAGCCGTCTGGGCTGTAGCGCGTGCCAAGGAAATGGGCATACAAACAAACAAACGTACATACATACATACGCTCGAAAAACATTACCCTCCTTCTGGCGCCGTCGGGTAATAAACAAATAATTTGTATTGTAGAAGTGCGGTTTATAGCAAACGAACATGCAGTCCATCTGATGAAGTACCCATTGCCACCCATAGACATCTATAATCAATCCTAGATAACTTTACTCTTAGGTCCTATTCTAGGTTAGACACGAAAGAGTTGCTATTTAATCAAGAATTAAATTGAAACTCGGATAAGAAGTTCTGCCTACCTTACCACTTTTTTCAAACTTGGGCGCAGCGGCCCTCGAAAATGCTGTCTTTGGCAGAATAGGTAAGTTTCCGGTTATTTGCATTTTGTCCGTGTAGTACCAGGAACGGAATGGGGCTACGGTATACTATGCTTGTCGTATGAGGCGACCAAAAGGGGGCTTCCGGGGTGCGGGCGGCAACAGTAGCAGCTCGAACCGTCCAGTCAAATGACCCCGGCAGGGACGGTGGCATGTGTGGTAGCATGCCGTCGTAAACACCTGAAAGCACAGTGAGCGCTAATGCTCGGAAAAGAGCCCAAAGTGGGCATCGCGCTTGGAGGACTCCGGTTGCGTTCCGTTGAAGATCCCGGAGTCCTCCACAAAGCGCTGAGGACGGCCACCGGGGGGGCTTTAGTGCGGTAAAAATCCCACATAACCCGACGTCGCTCCGACGGCGTTGGGTACCTTTTGAAGGTTTCCCCCTCGAAAACAAAAAAAAAGGCCTTACGCACTCTTTAACAGCTCTATTCAGCTTATGTCCATAGAAAACCAAGATTTTGTATGAAGATACGTACACATTCGTTCAGCTTTCCGCTTCCATCCTGCTTTCGCGACAAACGAATATAAAATGATGACAAGTGTGTTTTATCATGCGACTTCTGTAGATAGAGTTCAGCGCTGTTTTGTTGCGTTCAGCGTCGAACGCGGCGGACTAGCGCTGAATTCAAATGGTCCCCGACTCATGAGATGGAGTTGGAAATAACACACTATGACGTCTTTTCTCATTCTTGTGACGCTGTACGCGGCTGATAGAAGAATAGCTGAATAAGTATGACAAAATCGTTCAGCGAAACGCGAATAGAGATGAATGAATGTGCGAGGCCCTTAATATATACTCATAGTTAGAAAACTATTGGCGATGGACATCAAATAGCTGTCTAATTTAGAATCTGGTACGGTTGAATATGGGTGGCATAGACTGCAGGAAACTGGGTCTTTCATGAACAGTCGGCCAAAAATAATGATGAGTGATTACCATATTCTTATTACTTACAGGTGTATTAATATACACGACCTATTTCTAGATCAGTACTGGTAGTGTAATAATTAATTAATAATATGAAATTCCAATTTTTATGCCATTTAATATCATAAACCTCTTTTGGCTTTGTCGTAATCGGGTAAAAATGACATCGCTCACCCTCGCCTATGGTGGCTTATGACAGTCGGCGATGGTTTCTGATGACAGGCCCTCGGCGACAGAAGGCGACAATCTTCCACATTAATTGTGGTTCGTGTATGTGATCACTGACGACAATTGGCGATGGATTCTGACCACAGTCGGCGAAAATCGACGACCGAAAGCGATGATTATCGAGATTAACTGTCGCCCGTGTATTGGCTCCTTAAACGGTTCACGGTTCTTTTATGAAATGACAAAAGAAAATTTGAGCGTATCAAACTTTTTGTAACAGATTTCAATAGGCGTGGTGTTAGGTAATTTGAGATTAATTAAAAAAACTGTTACAGATTTACGATTTGGATGTTTTTGTAGCAATTGCTCATGTAATCAGATTGTTGGTTGAAAGAATAATTAAGGCCAGCAATGACGAAAATTTAATATAAGTAAGATAAAAGTTTTATAGTAATTTTAAGTTAACTTCTATTTTCAGAGTTCATGCGCTTGATATATGCTATTTGGATGTTAATAATTCACAAAGTTTATTGGATAGTAAGTAGAGAGTGTAGTGATAAACTAATAGTTGAAACTCGGCCCAATCTCAATCGAGGGTCCGCGGTTCGAATCCCAGACCACTGATTTTTCTAAAATGATGCGCGTATTAGAATTTAATTATCACTGCTTTACGGCGAAGGAAAATATCTTGAGGAAACCTACATACCCAAGAGTCTCTAAAAAAAAAGAGTTCTCAAATGTGTGTGAACTCTACCAATTCGCACTTAGCTAGCGCGGTGGACTGTGGTTGCGAGGATGCACTAATTCGTAAGCTTATTGGAATACTGACTTAACTCAAAAAAAAACGATTTTTTGGAAATCGCGAAAGAACATCTTGCAATGAGGCCTTTTCGTACTTATTGATCAATAAAATTTATAATTAATTAACGTTAGGGCGCCAACAAATCGTAATTTCAACGTAATTCAAAGGATAGACAGTAGATGGCGTTAACAGAAGCCTGTATGTGTACGTTACTACATTTTAACTTATCTCTTAATGAGTCAGTGTTCCATTAAGCATGCGATATGTTTGTTACTCTTTCACGCGAAAACTGCAACTCGAGTTGCTTTAATATTTGACATACAGTTTATAACCTGAATTAATATATAGACTACTCGTTTCTGTGGTAAAGGTATACGAAGCAGGCGGAGTTGCGGGCATAAGCTAGTATTTTGTATGTTTCGTAGTATAAGCATTATAACATGTTGTAGTATGCAATTATGAGCTTTACTATGTTTTTGCGCATATGGAATGTGTCATTATGTAGTGTACCGTTATATTATACTATTTTTTGCCTGCAGTCCGTTCATGCCATCAGAAAATAGCTCAGAGTATCTATTTACAATATTTTAAACTAGTTGTGCCCCAAAAAACAAACTAACACAGCCTATAAATATAACTATGTAGTAAATTATTGTAGAATTTAGTTTAAATGAGCATCCCTCAACGATTTTTTTTTATAAATATGAAGTAGCATACGAGCAAGCAGCCCACCTGATGGTAAATGGTTACTGCCGCCAATGGACATTTGTAAGCAACTTCATATAGAACAGGGGTTCTATATGAAGTCTATTACAGAAGCTTGCTACTCCCGAGGACTGAGATGATCGCCTCATATAAAAGTGAGCCGGCAATCACAACCTTCCACCGAAACGCAAGAACTGCTTCACATAAAAATAGGTGTGGCGGTGTTACTTCTCCGGTCAAACTACATTGGTTCTACCACTTGGCAAAGTATGTCTCCCTTACAACACCTTTTAGACTAGAACACAGCAGTGAATACCACTGCTGTTATTATACGGAAATACGTGTGGTGGTGGTACTTCTGGAGTTGATTGTTAAACCACCAACAGTAACACCTTTAAATGATAATAAAAAAATCATCCCAACCCTCTCTTTTTGATATGTTCGTCATGCACCATATTTATGAACTATGTAATATGTTACTACTCTTTAAGCCACTTTGATCGTAAGTGCTAAGGAAATGAACATACACACATACATATATATGTGTAGCGGTTGGTATAAATGAAAGGCGGAGAGAAACAATAAATATGTGTATTGTGTACAAGACATAAGATGCAAGTCAAGAAAAATAATTAGATACAATATTTACAATAAGAAAATAAATGACCAAAAGCAATTAAAAGCAGGCAGGGCTAAAGTGCATCGACCTATCCCATAATGTGACATCAGACATCATACGATTTTGGAGCATCGTTTACACGCATTTTTTGGTTAGTAGCTACTGGCCACATATGTTTGAAAAACACAGTCCTGATGCAGTAAAAGAGAGTGCAATAAAAATATGCAAAACATGATAAACATTTTTAATTTCCAAAAAATATACAAATCAGCGCATTAACCTGGTAATCCGACAGGCTGTGGAGGCTCATGAACAGCAACAGCTTCTATGGCCTTCTTTCTATTATCTTCTATCTTCTGCTTGATCAACTCATTCTCCTTTATGTCGTTCAACCGTTGTGTTTCCTGCTCCTTTGCATATCTGAAAGAAGGATGTTTCGTGGGTGGAATAAATTTATAAGGATACAAAATCATATCTTATCACATTGTGTGTTATCATACAGCGAGAACCAAAGGGACTGAACTCAAAATCGTTACTATAGCTGACGATTTTGAGTTCCGAGTTGAAGACTATATGTTCATTTGTTATGTTCACTACTGTAGTATAAACAAAATGTCATCCAGATTTCACACCTTTTCAATGAAAACGCAAGGTGTGTCAGTAGTACCCTCTCGATGAAACAACACTGGTTCTATTAACTCTAACTTAGACATTACAGGAGTACAGGCCGCACCCCGACCAGGTGGACTGATGGCCTGAAGATGACTGCGTCCTACCGCTGGATTCAAATGGCACAGGTCCAGTAGTGGACTTTAAAGATCTGATAGATAGATAAATATCAGACATTATTGAATCACAAAGAACAATTAAATTCTAGAACAAATCAGGTCTAAAAGAAGTGTATCATTCTAGCTGGAACCAAGCACATATATACTCAAGTATATTGATATTGGTTGAGTGATTTCAAAGGTTGTTGTGCAAAAACACAATGCAAATATTTGACTCATGATTTATGCATATAAGGATCAATGGCCACACATTTAATATGGGAAAATCACCTCAACCTCAACAATCAACCATCTGAATTCCACTATTTATATTGTGATAAAACATACATTCAACTTACTTACATAGTAACATTAAAATGTTATACAATATTAAATTATATCATCTATATATAGCAGATACTGTCCTACATTGAATGATATCATTACAATATGTACAGGTATCACATTAACATATGTATTAAGAGAAAAAAAAAACAGCCAAGTGCAAATTAGACACGTACACAAAGGGTTCCATACAATCTAAAAAAACAGCTAAAAAATAGTGTTTGTTCTATGGAAGCCGCCCTTAGACATCTATTTTATTCTGTTTCTGGTTTATGTTGGTACAGCAGCGACAGAAATACAGCATCAGTGGAAATTTCAGCTGTTTCGCTGTCACAGTTCACAAGATACAGTATGGTGACAGACAGACTGATAGGTTCTTTTTTTACTCTTTGGGAACAGAACCCTAAAAATAGCAAAGACCCACAAAAAACATGTTCTGTATAACAATAATAGTAAATGTTGTTATTTACAGGTAGAACAAGCGTGGTTCGAGGTTTAGATGTTATTATTATATGAGGCGACAATGTTAGTCCTCGGGAGTAACAATACATCTGTGTTACACTTCAGATAGAACCTCTGATCCACATACAGTTGATTAAATATGTCCATGGGCAGCAGTAACAATTTATCATCAGGTGGAATGCATGATTATCAATCAATCTGATAGAAAAAAAAATCTTCCATGTTATAAAAAAAGACAGACTACCATCTATTTTTATGTTGTTTTACATTTCATGGCAGGTGAAATACAGTCATACTCAATTACTGCTATAATTACATTAAACATGTATATTACAGTATAAATGTATTTATCAATATAATTATAAATCTGTAACAAAGCAGATTAGCAAAGGAGTGAATAAAAAATGAAATATATTTATAAATTAATAAACTTATCTTATCACTCTCACCTGTCAATCAGGCTGATTTTCAGCTTCTCCGCGATATCTATCGCTTTGTTAGCATTTTTGGACCCCAGCATATTGTTGAAATAGGTTTTGTCCTTCATGTACTCCTTGTCCTTGCTGATATACGCTATCACTCTCAGGTATTTCATGTAGTACACGTATGAGTACTCCTCGTCACCCTTCTCCCGCGCCTCCTCAGCATTCTCAAAAAGCTTTAGGGCTGTTTTGCATAACCTACAAAGTTTTGTCTTATTAGCTATCTACACTTAATATTCAAAGATAACGACAATGTTTACAGATACTCACATAGTAGCTCTTTTCGTCTTTAAATCAGGTACGTTGTGTAATTTGTCCAAATCTTCTATACATTGCCCCAAATGGAGTTGTACTATTCGACGCGTATCCGTCATGATGGATTCTACTCGGATCCTGCTCGTCTATGATAGAAATAAGTGGTTTTAAAAGAATAGAAACCACTAAGTATCACATTTGTCATGGATTACACTTAGATTGTTGGAAAATTTCATGAGTGGAAGTAATAAAATCCGCGGATACAAATATCGGAATCAGAAAAGTTCAGAAAACGTCACAAATGTCATTCGACCATTGCATCATTTGTCAACTTTTTTCGTTTCATTCCATTGACTTTTTTGGATTCTTTGTCTTAGATTCTAAGGCATTTGGTCAATAAAATTCATGATTATCAATTTAATAGATTTTAACAATTCAGTACTAATCTCACAATTTAAAAACTTATAATATTTATCAAAGCTTAGTTCTAGTGAATATTCATTTCATTAGTACATCTTCATTAGATTATGATGAATTATGATTGAAATGAGAATAAACATTTTTTGCTTATTTCTGTATTTTGTAAATTTAATCAATCATTTATTTATTGTTTCAGCAATTTCTAAAATATTTATTAAACTTTATTGTAGTTTTAATGCTATTTATAAGATGAACAAAATGGAACGTTTAAAACCACCCCCTTCAGGCCCCTTCCCTAAATTATGACGTTCGTTCGCAAATAGCGCAGCGCTAAGTGCGCAAGTTTTCCTGCGCAATGAAAATTTTCTCGCTTCTACTGGTCGATTGCGGTGTTCCATTTAGTTTTTCAGCTGATCACGCTTTCTACGGGCGTTTCGCAGTCGGCGCGTGTGTCATGTGCGAGACTGTCGCAGCGTAGCAAGAGTGTTCGTGTCCTGTGTAGTAGTAGATAGTGCCAGTGAAAATGTTTTCAGGACTCACCAACCAAGTCAGCTCGTGGATGGGGGCTGCGAAGGGCGAGCCCCAGGAAGAGGAGGTGCCCACCCCGACCAAGGACGTGACGGGCGAGGCGTCCGCCGAGGGCGAAAAACAAAGGTACGTAAATCTTTGTTTACGTTTTTCACTCGCATATTCCCCATTCAAATCTACGTCGTGGCTCGTAAAAACCGGAAATTTGGGTCGATAGCGCCCCGAAATTAGGTCATGAACGATACTTTTTGTGGAAACCCCCGACTGTTCGTGCTAAAAGGTAAAGTATAGGGCCAATATGTTCATGAATCTTTTTCAGATGTACAGTATCTTTTTTCAGGCGTTTCTGATTGCTGCAATGCAGTATTCTGGTGAAATGGTAACTGGTTGCCAAAAAGTTGACTTTTGATTGCATAACCTGCATATTGATCCAGGGAGAGGAAGGTGATGAAACTATTGAACAATGTTAAGTTTATTTGCCTCATCCAGAAAGCCATTTTACAAATCCAATTTTCGTATTTTTATTCAGTCTATTTATTAAATAAAAGAAAGCCTTACTGTACTCTAATTGGTTTCATACAAAGTTAATGAATTAAATATGAACTACTGGGCTATACCCAGTTGGTTTCATGGCAAATACATGGTCATTATGTTGCAAATAATACAAGCATTATAAATGAAGAATTTCTAAAAATGGATTTGGATGGATGGATTTTAAAAATATGGTTTTTTAAAGATTCTGTTACAGATTGTCTTAAAATGGTTTTAATATTTATAGGGTCATGCAGCTTAGGAAAGCCATTTATGTTGAAGAATGCGTTTAGGAGATTGAAAAGTTTTAGGTATTTTGATTTAAATCAAATTCTAATTACAAAAGCAATACAGTAACTACTTTCTCACAAAGTAATGATATTTAAAATCATTTTGAAGTTACAATATTTGTCAATTTTTTTTTAGGGACAATGAACAAGAAAAAAAGAAATTTCTATCTAATTTTGGAATCTGTTTTACAGTATTTCACTACTACTGTACTGTTTTTCAGTATTTTATATCACATCAAACCAAAATAATAAATTATTGATTTTCGAAAAATTATTGTTTTTTTTTTCTTACTGCATTACCCCCAGGAATGAGACCTTGATGCACTGTCAGTATTCCAATAAGAATCAACTTCTATCTTACCCTATAAAATTATGTGCATATCTCGATGAGGTACATTTGATTAGTTAGCAGAAACTCTTTTTTGGACTATGAAGGACTACTGCCTCACCTATTTCTGCCTTATAGCTGCAGTGTTGTGAATTACTGTTTTCTGGTCAGAAGGGTGTTGTATGGGAGATATACTTATCCAAGGCATCTAGCTTAGTTCTCAGGGGTAGCAACACATCTGTGGTTAACCTCAGGTAAGTCTACGTATCTGAGGTTGATTACAGATACCCACTGGCAGCAGTAGCCACTTACCGTCAGGTGGAGTGCATGGCTGTTAGCTAATTTCATACTATAAATAAATATTATAAGATGAAGCTAAGTCTTTGGGTTGATTTTTAAAGTTGTAAGTTGCAGTAATGATTTGGCATTAACCAGACAAATTTTTGCCTTCGATCTACTGTTATATAAAACAATAGTTAAGTTAAGGAGATATGCCTTCAAAAAATTCCAAAGTTAATTTTAAGTACAATAAATTGTTGGTCCTTAGCAATACCCCATTTTTTTTCAAGTTGTAAAGAATTTTCAAAAACCCTTATTGTCTTCAAATGTAATTGGGTAGCTTTATTAAAAGATATAATTCCATTCTAACATTTCCTTTTTTTTTCCAGTCCCACCAAAGCAGGCAGCAAGCTGGATCTGATCACCAATGTGAAGTCCCAGATGACCGGATGGCTGGGCTCCGGCATCCAGATTCCTGGACTGAGGAAAAATGAAGCTCCACCAGCTGAGACAGCTGAGGCTCCTCAGCCAGTAGAGCCAGAAGCCGAACCCAAGCCAGAGGGCAAGGACGATGATGATAACTCTAGGTATAATAGGTACGAGGGGTGGGCGGATAAATGAGTTTGCGTGTTTGTTTCACTTTATCGCTTTGGTGTAGTGTTTCTGGTTGATTTTTGAGAGAATGTTCAGTTGTCAGTTGTTATTTCAAAATTTGGTGACCACATTTGGTGCAATTTTTCATTGCCAAGTTTAATAATATCGCGAAGATAAATATAAGTACGTATTATATATATTATATTATAGGTATATCACACAGTGAGGAAGGAGGGCACTTACTCAAAATTTTGGCATACAGAGTTAAATACTTGAAACTGCTAATAACATTGTCTATCACCAATTTGCGACTTAGCGAATAGCGCGAATTAAAAAGTAACGATTTAGTGCTAGAAAAAACCAACATAAATGATATTCTTCCTTATTAAAAATAAATTCGCCGAATTGCGGACATAATTATTTCCGAAAAATGCAAATTTCGTTTTGCGTCTATTTTAAACTCCCAATGCCATATATTTATTTGATGGATAGCTAGCAATGCGATATAGTTATTTGATAGATAGATATTTATTTGATGGATAGTGCTAAAAATGAATAAAAGCTTAAAACTAGAGCTGTACTGTACACAATTTCGATTTACGTAATCGCATTTCGAAAACCAAAAAAATATATTTTAGAATCTGATTAGAAATTTAACGCCATATTGAAAATGGCGTGATAAATTCGCTCAAAGTCAAGCTACGCGGATGAAGTTGTTACGTAACATTGGCGAATGAACTCAGATACCCTAAAACATCTTTCTGGATTAATACATAAAATAAAATCACAAACTTTTGGGGAACTTGGTTAAAAAGGTTTAGAATTTGTAAAACTTAAGGTGGTAGAACGTATATAGTTCGACTGGGAAGGTAGCACCGCAATACCTATTTCTAGCGTAAAGCTGTTATTGCGTTTCGGTGGAAGTGTGTGGTTGCCGGTTCCCTCATATATGAGGCGACCATCATAGTCCTCGGGAGTGGCAACATATCTGTAATTGACTTTAGATGGAACTCTTGTTCTGTATGAGTTTGCTTACCTGCATGCTCGTTTGCTGCTTATTGAAAAAAACTACACTTACAAAGAACATAATCTTTGTTTTTCTACTATTAATGAACCATTGCACCATACTCTCCAAGACGTTGATTTAGATTTAAAGGATCAATCCTATTTGCCAGAAATATTACGCCATGCATTGCAAAATATTTAATTGACGATGCTAAATTCCTATACTGTTAACCATACCTTTGAATTCACATGCTTTTGCTATCTCAGCACGAAATCCAAATTACCATTGGTTAAATAGTTTATATCTAATTGGAATGCTTTTAATCAATTTTCTTTTTTTCAGCTTATGTCACTTGACTTGCCATAACACAGCTAACTCGAAACCAAAATTATTACTATTGGACAAATTCGCCAAATTTTTACCACAAAATTCTAAAAATCGACATATTATTTTATTTCATTGGAAAGAAAACTTGCTGATTTTTCGCATAATCATGAGAATAGACTATAACGATAAAGATCAATATTCATCGTTATTTATGAAATCAAAAAAATACATTTTTTAAAATTAAAACTGTGGTCATAGTTATACATTTTGTGATCTTTGTCCCTTGGAATTTGTATTACTATATTTTGTCAAATTCGCAGAAATATTGTGATAGATATTCACAACAAGAAATAACTAACAAGAGAAATGCAATCATAGTAACCCCAATTTAAATTTAATTAATAGCTGATTCTTCCACGAATCAAGTTTTAATCGATTCATCGATTAAAACGGAATTATAATTGAACACTAAATAATTAATTGAAAAAGTAACTTCTGATTGCTTTGCGAATATCCTTGACAAAAATGGTATACCAGGACGATTTTAGGATCCACCTAGATTTGCAGTAGAGTCCGTAAACTCATTTATTCTTCTCAAACCTCATATTTAATTGTTTTTGTGCATCTTTAACTGTAAATATTTAGATTATCTACTCTCTTTTGTTATAAACTAGTTGTACTTTGGCCCTGTTTCAATTAGAATTCAGCATCAATTTCGATATCATTATAATTTCCTTTTTATTAACATCAATAGTGTATATTGTTGTCCGAAGTGCGTCAATATTTGCGATTGCGAATATTTTTGAATCGAACCTAAGTTTAATTGTTAAAAGAATTGAGCCAAAAATTACATTATTAAGGTTATGGGCGACCGGCGACCGGCGACTGGCGACCACGACAGACGAAAGGCAACGCGGTTGCTTGCGTTGTTTAATGCTTTATATAAATGTATACATAACAGTGGCTCTTGCGTCCCGGTCGCGTTCGTCTTTCGTAGACGCCGGTCGCCGGTCCCAGTCGCCCATATTTTTATTATACCTTCAAGCCTGTAACAGAATCAGCCATTTAATTTTCATCGTACAGAGCCAAAGTACTTGCAAATCTTAGATAAGAATTTATTAGTGTAGATAGGTTGTATTTTTTCATATTAACAAGTTTATGGATACTGAAACATCGATTAAAGAAATGGCAAAATTCGAAGTCCGTAGTAAAAGTAGGTATCTTCAGTATTTTTGACAAGTTCATAAATCCAAACAAATGCCTTTTTAATTTCTTAAGAACTTATTGAACGTTTATTAAAAATAATTTACCTGTTTTGCACCTTTTTTGAATTCGGTATCATTAATGTTACACATCACTTAACCTAAAACTAATCAGCTGACTTCGACCTCGCGCTCTTCCGATCCTTGTTACCTTGAGGCGATACGAACAGTACTTAAAAATACCCTAATATGCTAAAAAAGTATATTTTCTGTCAATTTTTACCAATGAGAAATAAATTAACGTTCGATGTTTAAAATTACTATATGCATTGCAGTAATATAGTTATAGGACTTTTCATCAGTATTACGTGGAAACTTGTTCAATTTTTAGGGTTCCGTAGCCGAATGGCAAAAATCGGAACCCTTATAGGTTCGTAATTTCTGTCTGTCCGTCCGTCTGTCCGTCTGTTTTCACCTTGGAAACAAAGACCTTAAATTGATTAAAAACCAACCTTCCAAAGGACAGAACGTCTCATTTGCAGTGGTTTCTCTTTTAGTTAGGTGTTATTCCAAACAAGTTCTATTGATGCCAAAAGAGTCATTTTTCAATGAAAACTTTTATTTATATTGGTTTCCATGATAGATTTACATTTAAGGTACCTTTTTCATAATGACCTTTACCTGAAAATGTTCAGAATTCAGCCGAGGGTCATATTTCCATGCTCGTGAACGCGACTCCGACATTCATCACTGTCAGCCGTCAGGCGTTAGGAAACTTTCCTTCCTCGCCTTTCCACCTTTTTGTTAAACAAATTTAAAGTCTGCTCCTATTACAATTCCCTGGTAGACGCCGTACGTAAATGTATTTACGGTTCTCGTTTCATTTCGGCAAAGTAATTTTCGTATTATCCTTTATTTTCTGTTCTGTTTCGTTTGTAATACGATGATGGAAGAGGAATAAAATATGGTTTTGTTGATTGACCTAAATAAATGTTCAGAATAAGATGGATTAGGATTTCGGATGAATATGTAGGTAAAACCACTAACGAAAGAATAGTATATGATCATATATCTAGATAATAATATTTCGACGAAAACAGTAACTCTATGTATAGGTAAAAAGATTTACAATTCAGAAACGGGAAATTACATTGGATGGAAATCAAACTCCACTAATACTCAATGCACTGTGGAATACAGAAGGACTATGGTTCGTTATTTATTCAATGTATACGCTGCGGAATAAAATACTATTGACAGCGAAAATATTGAAAATTGTGGTTCACGAGCCAACTCCGTCTCCTTTGAGGTTTCTTTAGAATCCCACAAAGGATTTTGTATATTTAAAGAGGAAAGAAAATATTTTCTTAAGAATATTTTGTTTCGTTTCTGTCCTTTCAAAGTAACTCAATAACTTCGTTGCATAGAAATTATCGTGCCCTTTTTTAGATTCTAAAACGAAGAAAAAATAGAATATGTAAAATTATGATGTGATTTTTAATATCAGTTTATGCTATACATATAAGTATTCATATTTTTATATGTAATGTTTTGTACAAAGCTTTTGTTCTATTCTAACACCATTAATTAGATGTCCATTCCCACTGTATTGCCAATCGAAGTCCGATTCTCAAATAAAGAATAAGGGCACTAAAGATTTTATCTGATTTTTTGGAGTAGTGCAGACTAAGATTGGCTTAGCAGCGTGGATAGAGGCTAAATGTGTTCAAATTACGACAGTGCTACCGGTGGAGCGGACAGCAGGCCAGCTTCTACCGGCGGTACTCCTACTGAAGAGCAGCCCGGCGGCGTCGGCAATGGTAAGGGTCTTGACGATACAGTACTTGTATTATTTTTCCTTATTTTATTTTTTGAAAACAATTCTTAATTTCAAGTACAAGCTATTGATGCGTGTAAATAGATAGTGGCTATAAAAATACTTCGTGTTAAGTATTTGGTATTGTTGTTACCAGTAATAAATTAATTAAAGGCCTTCAAAATTATAACCATTAAATTAACTAATAATTTGATGGAAGAAAATTATTATCACGGTTAGTTTTACTCATTAAAATAATTATTGAGTATATTAGTTTAGATAATCTTTAACTATAATACCAAGTTATGAAGTATTTTAGCCAAAGTCATTATTTTCGAAAATAATTTCTTGTAGTTCATTTTATAGTAGATTACTTATTTACTCACGAGTAGCAGTAGTTGTAGTATTAGTAAAGTGTTACTACACTTTTCTAAATATCTTCAGCTCTCTGTCACACTCCCCATTTGAAATGGATATGAAGATATTTTGAAATCGCAAATTTATTTAAACATTACATATGCAATATTGGTGTTGCTAGCGGCAACACCTACAAGCAGTGTTCTAGTATTTCATCATAAGTAGTTATTACCTGTCCGCGCTAAGTTTGCTGGTTCAGAGAATGCGCGTTTCCTCCCGCAACCAACTACCGCACCTCTTAGTCGTCCTTTAGTACCGTCAGCAATGTCATCACTGCACGCCGTGTAATTATTATTTATGCGGTATCTTAATATTTTTCAGTTTTCTCGATATTTGTAATTTTTTTCTCTGTGTTAGA
>DWNE01005164.1:0-14293 GCA_018249875.1 Cecropterus toxeus | reverse complement strand
ACTTGTTGTTATAGCGGCAACGGAAATACATCATTTGTGAAAATTTCAGCTTTCTCGCTATCACGGTTTATGAGATACAGCCTGGAGGCAGACAGACAGACGGACAGACAACGGAGTCTTAGTAATACGGAACCCTAAAAATAATGAATTTTATTATGCATGAGTGTGTCTTTCTACGGCATAAACTCCCACTCAATCGTTAATAATAGAATGTTAAGAAAGCCTGGGCGGTTCCGCCCACGGTCTTGACGCGAGTTAGGTAAGTACTTATTGATATTTTAATATCAATAAGCTCCTAAATATGTAGGAGTTTCTACAAGATAACATTTTCAACCGAAACAGTGAGTTTGACGTAAGTGTTTGTACCCAACTAAAAGTAGTAACGTTAATAGGATGATTAGAAAGAGTAGGTATAACTCTTTCTAATCATCCTATAAATACAATATTGTGTATATTAATATTCACATATAGACATTCACATACAATTACATTTTAGAGTGGTTTCAGACTTTTACCCGACTGCGTTAAAAAGAGGGTAAAGATTTTCGAGGGTATGTATTTATGCTTGTTTCTATGTACGTCCATTTCTTTGACACGCGCTAAAGCCCAAACGGCAAGACGGATTGTGATTATTGACATATAATAAGAATCGTCTGAGTTTAGAAAGTGACATAGCCTATTTAATTGAAAAGTGCGCCTGGGAATAGAGGAAAAAAGGGGGGCGGTGAGGGACGAATTTTGTTTACTATTACGACAATATGAGTATCAAATGAAAGCCAGCAAATAGACCAAACTAATTATATTATAATAATTTTACTTGTCTATTTAGGCAAAAACTCATATAAGCGTTAAACTAAATATATATAAATATGAACAAAATTTAGTTATAAGCAGTCGAGTTTTTTGTTTTAATATTATAACGATGTTACTAGTTATTGATAGGCATAAAACTTATTTCACAAAACAGTAAAGTCATCGATATTCAATTTTCGTACATAATGAAGTCATTAACCCAAATGAGAGAAAGCAAAAGGCATTTTCTAATAACGGTAAGTGCCTTTTTCCACTTCGCTCCATTTAAGTTATTTTTCTTTGAAAGCAGCTATGTTCATTTTCTCAGACCATTTGTTTGAACAATAAACAAACTTCTCTTTTCTATGAAACGTTGTGGGGAAACTGTCTTTTATTTTTATACCATCATATAAGTGGTTAGCTGGACTCATATCCTAAAGACAAAAGCGTCATTACATACATTTTTTATTGCAAGCGACTTAGCCTTATTTTCTCTTTTGATATTTCAATTAATGGTTAAAAAACATCGGTTTGGTTTTTAGTCATTTGATAAAAGAAGTTTATTCTGAAGATATTTAATAATCTGCGTAACAAATATAATTACAATGAAGATTTGAAAGAAATAGACCCTGCAATGAAAACATGTAAGATAATTGTGAAACTTTGGTAAAAAAAGGAATTAGACATTATTAAGTCTGTTCTGAATGATATAATGAAATAAGAAAATTGCGGCGATAAGAAATTGCCGCAATAAAGACGTGATTCATATCTTGTTATATTCATCATAATGGTACCTACAAAAATGATTATTCACTACAGTCCATCACTAAGCTTCACATTGATAAGTGAGTTATAAATTAAAATTATATTTTTATTACACACAAATGGGAAAAGATTTGCGAAAAAAAAAAATAACGACAATGTTATACGTACTAGCACTTCTCTTGATTACGCTAAATATGTTCGTAGCAGAACTCGTAGCTAGTCTACGCCGCGTGTCGCATTCCGTAGAGACAATAAAACATTTTTATCTCTTCTCTACTGTCATTTCCTATTACGCTTTATATCTACCGTGTTAACTTTTAATAAAGCATGATAATCTTGTTGAACGAAACTTCTTTAGAATCGTCGTGAATTAAATCACAATGAAACAAAAGGAGTCATGATAAGGAAATAAACATATAAATATATAGGATTAGGTCGATGAGAGAATGAGATAGAATACATTATACAGTATATATATAATATAATTTTTGACCAAGCTTTTTTCAAATATTCATATTAGTAAAAAATAATAAACCTTACAATTAAACCTGATACTCTTGATATTACATATCCATCTCAGAGATTGAGATAGGCTTCTTTTCAGAAGTTTCACTTCTGCGTGTATGAATAGCACATACACTATTTTTAATCTACATTTAAAAGGATTTAAATTTTAAAGTGAATTATATAACACTCACCATTATATAACACATAAATATACTACTCACATAGGAATGTGAGTAGTATATTTATGTGTTTGAAGTTGATACATATAAGTTATCATTTTAGTGCCGAAACAGCTATTATTTTTCTATGCGAGAAATACTATTGATACCCTACGGTATATTTCCATCTTCCTATTTCTTCCTGCAAACTTCCTATTTCCATATAACATTTTTAAATGGTTAACCTAATGACTGACAAGTTTTGTGGAGTTAATTGGATTACAATTCCCACACACCTATAATGTTCAATCCAGACGAAATGTACAATCCTGAGGTTTTAAACTGGATAATAATTAAAAATCTAAATTAGAAGTCCGCATATGACATACTCTATTACTAGTACTTATATTGAAGAAAATAAATGGCATATATAATGTAAAACAAGAAATATGTATGTCTCACAAAACGAGTCTAATAAATGATTATTATCTAATACGCATTGCGACTACGCTTAAAGTTCTGTTTGTGAAGAGAATAAAGTTGAAAAGGACCTGTTTACCTATAAATTGCGCAATTCAACAACCTGACAACCACAAGACAAGGTACTCTAAAACGTGACTTGAATAGACAATGTCATATTTATTACTATTGAATACACCCGATTCATAAAATACTTAGACAATTTATACATTCCTTTGTTAAGTGAGAGGTAGTAGGTATTAAAGAAGCCGAAATATAAAAGGGTACTTTTCAATTATAATTATTATATTTTTCAGTCTCATTTCTTTTTATATAAACACTTTTGTACGTTATATTAAAACAGCCTTATTATCATTATAAGATTCAAACAACTTTTTTTGAAACCTTTTTTATTGCTTTTGATTTCCTGCTGTTATATCGTTAATTTACTCGATAGATACTGCTCTAATTATATATTGCTTAGTGGAACAAGAACCCGACTTAAAATTAACATACAGTGGTGAAAGTATAGGTCTATTTATTGTATTGTATATCCAAATATATTGCCGTCAAAGTGGCGCCATCTCTGTAACCAGGTTTCATACAATTGGCTACAACATTGCATGCCTTACAACTTTCAGTTTCAACATTTTCTGAGATTGTAGCGACATCTTTCTCTCGTCTCCTGTAATTTTTGGTGCCTACGTTATTTGGTCTTAGTATTGTTAGAGGGCAGTATTCGTAAAGCACATTGTATTGAGACCACAGAGCCGTGTCGAATGAGTTTGAATGTTTAGAGATAAGTATATTTTTTGAACACAAATGAATATTTAGTACATAGTCTATAAATTCTAACAAAACATACATAACAACAAAATACTTTAAAATTACATTATACACACAAAATAAACATCTTTAACGGCGAGTGGATCTGGGGTCTAGCTCTAATAAATCCATCCGTCATTTGAATGAATACAACCTAATGAACAAGGTTTTTCAGATCTTTCAACTAACGCAGATCTGTGTCATATTTTCTTTATCTTTACTAAAATAAACTCCTTCTTTTATAGTTTACAGATTGACCTGATTATAGTGTTATTTTTTTTTTAATTTGTCAGTCGTCGGCATATATATGTAGTTTCAATTGTTGGTTATACCAAATTTCCTTTATAGTGAGATATAAAAAACAATTCTTTTCTTGTACATCAACTCTAGAATCAGCCAAATATAAAAGTGCCTGGTAAAATGAATATGGAGCAATAAACGAATTGAAATAATATATAATATTTAAATTCTAGTCGAGTTACTGAACTTTGAATGATCGTGCAGATAAGGCGTTATCCATCGAGGTCAAAGTTCTTTAGAGGATTTCAGTTGCTAGGATTTAATAACATTATAGAAAGCTCTCGTTTTTAAATAAGTTAACCTTTTATAAGTCAGGTATATACGAATGTTAGCTTTTCAGAATATCAAATGTAGTTATTTTTTTTTAATTAATTTATATTAAAAATAATTAAGTCAGTTCTAAACGTTGAAGAATTCATTATTGACGACGTAATTGTGTAATGAAATGTCATAACTCTTTTATATACGGTACTTAATTAAATTATAGTCGTTTAGATACAGACGGCAAATTGTTTTACATTTTTATCTGTACGAAATATTAAAAATACAAATCACACTTTAGGCGTATTTGTAAAACAGCATTTGTCGTGGAAGCCGCCCGAGCCTGCAGCCGGCGGGCGAGGGCGGGCGGCGGGTGCGTGCTTCGTGCGAGCGCCACGCGATCATTTTGCAGCGACCACCGGCAAGGGTGCACGTCGGACGCTCCGCCATATTCTTGCCCCCACCGCCTTATACTATAACCTCGTTAGTCTAAGTGATGTAAAGCTTTCTCGTATATACGTGTATAGTGAACTAAACGGGATCGGGTACAACGTGGCAAACTTACACTTAATCGTAAATCGCGAAGATAAAAGATAACCTTGCTCGCTGCATCTATTATTCAGTGACTGCGCTCCTATGGCCAGGATGGCGTCCTTTACAGGTACGATTTCAGCATTAGATATTTTCAATGTCGTAAACGTAATAAAAATATAAATCTGTAAAAACATAATATGACGCTTACAGAAACGTGTATACTTCAGAAGCCTGTAAAATGTTTTGTGTTTTATCTCACTTTGACATTAATAGGCAATATGTTAGCATAATCAAGTTCATGTGCTGATATAATTGTTATGAAAATAAACGATATTTAAGTTAGTTATTTACGCAATTGTTATTTATCATGTACTAAGTTACAAAAAAGGTGAATAAGATAAGATAATCGTAAAACAAAACAGTAGTTTGCGTGGAGCTTGTTATTAAATGTCAATATTTTAGTTTTTAAAAGATAATGTTCTAGCGGAAGTCTTATCTTAGGTAGCTGACGTGTATAATTAATTATCTGGCCTCCAGCGATTTCGAACTTTGTAGCACGACATGCCTGACACTTATTCACTTATATATATTATTTAGTCCAAAGCCCATTTAGCCCAGGCGACATCAATGTGTAATAAGTAATCATTTTAATACATATATGAAGGAATATAAAAGATTTTCTTAAAACTCTATAAAATTAAGTTCACACGTGTATTTAATACCATGGTAAGTGAATAGTTTGTCGTGTTGTTGTACAACATCGATTGAACAGTGGCTGGTCGGCAGCGTGAATCCACGGCGCTCGTAAAGGCTATTTACGGCCCAAACGGTTCATTTGCCATGGGTAACTTGTCAGCTTGAACTTTACTTAAGAATTGCATTTAACAACCAGCCATTGCCTACTTGATAATTGAAATATTTTTTATCACACGTTAGGATATAAAAAAACGTGACGTAAACTGCACAAAAGATTTTCAGTTCAACGTGGGACAACCTAAAACTACATTCTCTTCAGGTACTCTGTGGAAAATGGTACAGAGCTTTTTGAACAAATATTTGTAGACCTTTATTTTTCTCTTAATAAATTTCCGCAAAAATAAAAGAGTTTAATATGAAATATCCTACTTCAAGCTACGTAAGTGTACAAATATTTTATGATTACACAATGTTCCGTACATCAAGAGCAATGTAAACCTCTCCAAAAAGGCTCCAGGGATGGCCTGATTTTAGCTCTTTATTAAAATACTATGTACATTTGTTTTTGCTTATAGAACGAGATAAAGGATATTAGCGCATGTTAATGTTTCAATTGGTTAGTCTTAAGGAGATACAAGTTGTTACAGTTAAAAATAAATAAACGTTCCTTCACTATTCCCTAAAACGTTGTTGCATAAAATATTTCGTTCACTACGAATTTAGATACCAACTACAATAGGTCTTTGGGGTTAAGAGGTACGTGACGTCGGACACAGATATTAATATTTATTTTTAGCACCCACTTGCATAAGGGGCGTGAAATGAAGACGTAGACAGGTTTCTACGAAATAGCACGAACGTTTATGTATATGAGCCATTTAATACGTATTAATATGCTTAATAAATTGTCGCGTTCAAATAAGTAGACATATAACTATGTTTATAACTAAACATTTAAGATTAATATAGAGGCTATAAAAAATAATAAGTTTTATACTTCAGTAGGTAGTAACTAAAATTTCTTATTTATCGTTTTTAGTATTTTTAATTATAGAAGTGATTGACATATTTTTTATTGTTATACAAAAGAGGGCATAGTTTCAATGATCTCTGCTTAATTTTTATCTAGATTTTATTTTAAATTAGAACCTTGTCTATCTATGTATCTTAATCAACATATCATTGAAAAATACTTGAGTAACTTCGGAAATATTTGAAAAGCTTCATGTCAATTGGTTTGTTGCTTTCATATGTTATACAGATTATTCCAAAAAGAAATTTTCTTTAATAGTCCAAGCGATTTTATAAATATGTATGAAGTTGATGAAGCAAAAACAAACGCAGAGTATTTATAAACCCAGTTAACGTTTCATGTGCTCTTAGAGTTTATTCACTTCTACAGACATAGAGCGTGTCAGACACGTGCCGTGGCAGACAAAATGATATCTTTCTATACAATGTGTGATAAAAAATATTATATATATCGTCGTACGACGACACAGATACATGCCTTGCCTGTAAATAATATAGTAAAAAAATATAATTTTGTCTGCACTGTCATTGACTGACACGTTCAATATCTGTACATATATAGGGGTTTTAAATAAATAATATATTTATACTTGTATACCTAAGCATACCGACCCATTCTTTCAAATATCCTTCTCTTGTTGTCTTTATCTTAGAAGGTGTTATTGACCATTTTAATGAATTTATTCGAGAATATTGATTCGAAATAAGTAGAACTATTTATGCGTCTACAAATAACTAGATGTAAAACTAGGACATAAGGCTTGCAGAAACTTATATAAGGACGAACTTGGAAATTAAATGAATATTGTACAGAAATATATCAGATAATAATGTCAGCGACAAATATAATTAGCTGCCATGTGGTGGTGAATATCAAAAGACGTGTGTAATTATATCATGTTATTAACCTTAATATATAGAAAGCGTAAGTTTATTTCTCTCTTATATCACTTTGCGGCGCTTATGTATATAATATGTATAGTGTATAAATATATTAAAAAAACCGAGTGCTCAAAAATAACAATTCACTGAAAAGGGAAAGAAGGACTACAATAATGAAGAATTAAAAGAGGAATCATATACTATGGGATAATAATACACGGTTACAAATATACTTAGTTTTAGTTTTTTTGTTATTTTTGTTTATCTTCGCGGAACCTTATTAGTTTTTCTTATTTTATTGTTTAGTATTTTATACAACTTATTTGTAAGTCGTGGTATCAATGTATATTGTAAGATGAAACCCCTAAGTAATTACAGCACATATACATAAATTATATAGCCCATGTCATTTGGGCAATTGAGATAAATCCAACGACTGGACATGTTTAAATATGTTAAATGGTTTTAACTGTACAAACATGATTAATAAATAGACATACTCATACGTACATACGTTTGCAAGATCTCACCCTTCTTTTGACGCAGTTGGGTAAAATACAGTGCTAGGTTAGCTTATCCGGCGAAGTCCAAACGAGATTCTTGCTACATCAAGACCGGTAAAGCTGTAAAAATCATTAAAACCAGTAGCAACTATACGTTAAGAACATTTATTCAAACATACATACAATCATACGGAATACTGTAATTTTACTTAAGATCTTACTAAAGCTCACTATGAGCTAATATCAGTTAACATAAAGTTAACATGTTCGACCTCAATCCTAAAAGGATTATATTGTCACATAGGTGTACAAAAGTAAATACTTATACGGATATAACATATTTTCGTGTGTGAGTTTACCGAACCGTAGTGTCGGAACTTTGCTTGACTTATCCATCATTGTAGTAGCCATTAACGACGAGGAAAGGGCGGAGGGCGCGCCGGGTCACTCCAATTTCACTTACTGTTCGTGTCAGTAAATACCTCGCATATCTACCTACCACCCTCTAGGTTATAAGGGATTTTATTGACGTTGTTTATATATAATAATTGGTTACAGAGTAGAAAGGCATTCGTCGTGCGTTTTCTCTGGGTTAAAATGTGTAATTTATAAAAGGAAGTCTAAAATGTATTTACTTTAAGTCGTCGTTTTGCAAATTGATTATTTTAAATATCAATAACTACTATCCCGACCCGCGTGGCCGAGCGGTCACGGTCGCGGTAAAATATGAATGATGAGTTTAGATTTCTGTTCTGGGTCTGGGTGTTTGAGTGTCCAAGGCACCCACGACACAGGAGAAAATCCTAGTGTGGGGCTATGAGTGTAGAAAGCGTGTTTTTTTTTATGACATATCATTAGCATCGTCTCAGTTTGCAGAGTGACATAGGCTATATATTTTTTAAGAATGGCGACTGGAAATAGAAGAAAAAGGAGGGGGGGGATTGGTTATTTTTATGACAATATGGATATCAAATGAAAGCTAGTAAATAGACCTTTTACATGACTATTTTGAAAAAAAATCATATAAACGTTAAATTAATTATTTATTGTTATGATTCATTATGCACAAAAAATTCGTTTTTAGCAGTCTATTTTTTCTTTTAATGTTTTTAAGGATGTTACTAGTAACTGATCATCCTAAAGTCTAAACCAGGGATGTTTTGGATATGAACTTTCGGGCTCGGGATATGGATACCGGTATAAGGAACATTTTCGGTATACCGGTTTTGGTTACGATTATAGATATTGGGCAAAGTGTGGCTCAGTTTCACCTGTCACAGGATCAGGTCCCATTGGCGCTGTAGTACCGGGACCAGAATAGGGCTACGGTACGGCCTGTTGCACGAGGCGACTAAAAGGGGGCTTCCGGGGTTGCGGGCGGAAACAGTTCGAACCGCTCGAACCTTCCAGTCAAATGACTCCGGAAAGGATTGCAGCATATGTAGTTTAATGCAGTCGTAAACACCTGAAAGCACGGTGAGCGCTAATGCTCACCGGGAAAGAGCCCAAAAGAGGTAACGCGCTTGGAAGACTCCGGTTGCGTTCCGTTGTAGATCCCGCATAGCGCTGATCACGTCCACTCAGATGGGAGGGGGAGAGGGGGGGGTAGTGCTGTAAAAATCCCACATAATACAGCGTCGCTCCCACGGCGTCATGAACCCTTTGAAGATTTTCCCCCTTAGGACCACGACCTTTAAAAATTGTAACAAAATATTATTTAAGTGAGTACCAAATCCGTTTGAAAAATAAAACAATTTTAAGCCTTTTTGTATTAAAATAAAGTTACCCTAAGTAAGTAAGTACAATGTACAATGTATGCCACATTTGCGGATTATGACGTAACACGGTACCGTTAGGGTCAATACACACTAATCCGGTCTCGTTGTTCACGCTTCACTGATTGTGTCATCAGCCTTTATTTTGTTACTTGTTTCCGTGACTGCACGCTCCGGTCACGTTTACCGCGGTGATGTGTGTGTGTGTGTGTGTGTGTGTGTGTGTGTGTGTATGGTCATAAACTATCTATGTGCCGAACTTCAGCGAAATGCGACCAGTTGTTTTTGTATGACAGAGTGACAAACGTACATACGTGCTCACAAACTTTTGCGTTTATTATATTAGTAAGATGTATGATGTGTATGTATGCGAGGTGTATGTATGATGTGTATGTACGTGCTAGGTACACATTCAGTAAGTTAAGTAAGTACCTGTAGTACCGGGACCAGGATAGAGCTACGGTATCCTCTGCCTGTTGTAAGAGGCGACTGAAAGGGGGCTTCCGGGGTTGCGGGCGGCAACAGTGGGAGCTCGAACCGTCCAGTCAAGTGACCCGGGAAGGACGGCGGCGTATGTGGTCGCATGCCGACGTAAATACCTGAAAAAACGGTGAACGCTAATTCTCACCGGGAAAGAGCTAAAAGGGGCATTGCGCTTGGAGGACTCCGGTTGCGTTCGGTTGGAGATCCCGGAGTCTTCCACGCAGGGCTGAGGACGGCTACCGGGGGGGGTTTAGTGTAGTAAAATCCCACATAACCCGGCTTCGAACCCACATTGTCGGGTACCTTTTGAAGGTTTTCCCCTCGTTACAAAAAAATGACGTTACCCTGGTGTGCGCTAATGCTCACCCGGTAAGAGACCAAAAGGGGCATTGATTGCGCTTGGAGGACTCCGGTTGATCCCAGAGTCCTCCACACCGCGCTGAGGACGGCCAACGGGAAGGTTTTAGTGGGTGTAAATCCCACATAGGTGTCGTTGTATAATCCCTCAGGCTTCGGTGGACCTTTTGAAGGTTTCGTTCCCGTCACCAAAAAAAAGGTACACCTATACTTGAATAGACTCAATCCACTAAATCTGACTACCGTTGTATATATGAGCATACGTGTGATTGGCACAATAATAGAATAATGGACTATTGTTGTATGTTCGTCTATATAGCTTCCTTCACACGTCAATGTATTTTATGACAGCAAGAAATCACCATTATATACCTTGTGTGAATATAGGTAACAATCGGTAACGTCGCGGTATATGTATACATTATAAACTATAGATGTTTGTGCAAACTTTTGGCGTGTTGAAAACTTTTTGGGTGAACAGAAATCATGGTTATCGAATGCTTACCATGAGCTATATATACTGTATATAGATGTATCTCCGTGTTATCATTAACCGACTACCTTAGAAGGAGCATAATTTTTTTCGAGCGTATGTATGTATGTTTGTTTGTTTGTATGTATGTATGTATCAAACTGCTACAGCCCAAATTGTGTGTTTGTATGTATCAAACCGTTTGGGCTTTAGCGCGTGCCAAAAAATGGACATACATACAAACGTACATACATAAGGTATGTTGGGGTAATAATGGAGCGGGGGTAAAGCTTAAATTGTGGACTAAATTTACCACATCTATAAAATTGGCGGTTCATATATCATGCCATGAAAATTAGGTACGTACTTGATACAACGATTCTTATAAAGATGGCCTAATTCGGCTACAATTGCAGTCGATCTATTTTACCCCAACTCACTTTAGTACATACGCTTGAAAAATATTAGGTACCCTCCTCCTGTCGCAGTAAGAAATAAATACTAAAATATTTTTCTTTTCTTCCCCAGATAATAGACGTATACGATAACACATACGGCGGCAAACGGTGTCTTCTAGTCGTGATGGAGTGTATGGACGGCGGGGAGCTCTTCCAGCGTATTCAGGATAACAGGGAGGGCGCCTTCACTGAGAGACAAGCTGCAGAGGTACAGGCAAATATAACCGCTCATACGAGGCCTTGGGTAATATGTCTAGTTGTAGTCTGATATTGTTTATAGGCGACGGTGACCACTTTACGTTACGTTATCCATCTGTCTTGTGTCTGCTTGAATTTTAATAAAAAGTCAATGTGGAGCGAAACTTCAGTTATACTTCGCAATCTGGATCCAAATTTAGAATCCGAAACACCCCTTCTAAAAATTAATAGAAAAAGCAAAAGAGAATTTAGTCTTCCTGGTGGTAAATGACCACTGACACCCATGTAATCAACCCCAGATAGGATAAGATTCTTAAAGTTGGTTACAGATGCGTAATTAACCGTGAGAATTAAGTTGGAACGCCTCGGATAAGTATGTCTGCCTTACTATTCGGGCTAAACAGAAGTACTTTAAACTAGTGTCATTAAGTAGAAATAAAATACCTCTCATCTTAAGAAGGTTTTTGCGATTTAAAAGTTATTAAGTTCCTTAGCGGTAAAGGAAAAGGAAGGAAGGAAAAGTTCTTTGTAAAATTTCACATAGGGGTCTGAAGACTACCGATTCTCTGAAAAGACAACTGTATCCAGCAGTAAGAAATAATGAGTAACGCTGAGGTATTTTTCTTTATATTGACCAAAGGACATTGACAAGGGAGATTTCCAGCCAGGCGAGGTACATGAGGAGTACTGCACTCCGATAGACTAAATTCAAATCTTGCATAAGCAACACGTTTAGACGATATCGAAAGATTGATTTAAGATCGCGTAGTGCCATATTTAGTTACGGCTTGTTCTTCACACCATGCATTGATTTTATTTTCAACAAGCTTTTCAAGCAAAAGGAACACGTATCAAAATATGAGAAAATGTTAATTTTTACTGCTTTACTCTTACAGATAATGCACTCAATCTGCGTAGCGGTCCGCCATCTCCACGATTCAAACATCGCGCATCGGGACATTAAGCCAGAAAACCTTCTCTACACGAGCATGGAACCGAATGCGATACTGAAACTGACTGACTTCGGCTTTGCCAAAGAGACTCTAACACCGGCCGACACGTTACAAACGCCGTGCTATACGCCCTATTATGTTGCTCCTGAGGTAAAATCTTCATGTCTGTGGTAATTGCTCATATCAATCTGGTAACTGCTTGATGTACTTATCTAAATAGGATAATCGTAGAACATCTGCACTGTATATTTGAGGAGTTCCTTGAAACTTACAATGAAACATCTCAATTGAACTATTATTTTAAAACACAGGTAAATATTAAAAATAGCACGAAACGCAAGAAATAATTGCATTATTCTAATGAAACTGGTTACGAAATATAAAGTAAACGGTTACTTTAGTTAGTCTTATGTAAGATAAGAAGGTATCTGTGGTTTGATACCGCAAACACGTTTTATATCTGTTGTATTGTAATTACTCTTATTTTGAAATGTAAGTCTATAACGTTTATAATTGTTTTCCAATTGAGATAGACCATCACATTTTTTTTAATACTAATTGCCCTTCAGTGGTCGAAATTCAACCGTAATTAAACTCAAGTAAAATTTTAACAGATTATATTTTATTTTTAATAACACAAATAATATTAAATACGACAGTCTTTAGCCATAAACAAAAGAAAGAAAAGAAAGAAAGACGCTTTCTACACTCATAGCCCCACACTAGGATTTTCTCCTGTGTCGTGGGTGCCATGGACACACAAAGACGAATACACAAACACCCAGACCCAGAACAGAAATCCAAACTCATCATTCAAATGCCTGTCTGACCGCGAATCGAACCCGGGACCCACTGCGTGTTAGATCGGTTTGGTAACCGCTCGGCCACGCGGGTCGTCATTAAAAGAGTAATGTATATGTATGTGTGTTTACGTCAAATGCATGGCAGTTTGTGTAATGTTTTTTTTTGTTAATTTAATGTATATTTTATTATTATTTAAAAATGTATATTAGCAGAATGCTAATGCACTCCTACTCTATATAAACTACAACTGTGCCAAATTTCATACTTGTCCGTCCACGTAATTTTCGTAAAAAGAGGTACAAAGTTTTTGCTTCACGTATTAATATAGATATATATTTTAATCAAAACACCATAATCTTTTATATTTGTGTGTCTTGTATAGTCATACTAAGAATTTGTTTCTTATTTATGTATGTTTTTTTCACAGGTGCTAGGTCCAGAGAAATATGACAAGTCTTGTGATATATGGTCTCTGGGCGTCGTCATGTACATCTTGCTGTGTGGGTTCCCACCGTTCTACTCCAATCATGGGCTGGCTATATCTCCCGGGATGAAGAAGGTAGGTTTTTTATTATTATTTATATACTTTTTTGTTATTTATATGTATTGTTATTATTTGTACTTATTTATTGTTACTAGTACGTTTTTATTATTATTTATATATTTTTTGTTATTTATACGTATTATTATTTGTTTATTACTATAAGAAAACAAACAAGCATACAGTCGTCCTGATGGTAAATGTTGTTGTGCAACTTTAATTTAAATTTATTACTAGCTGTGCCACGCGGTTTCACCCGCGTTTATTAGAGAAATATCTATTAAAAAACAAACAAACGCAGCGTGATGCTATATAACCTAAAGCCTTCCTTGATAAATTTATTATTTAACACAAAAATATTTTTTCAATTCGATATGAAGTAGCAGTCGAGCAAGCAGCCCACCTGATGGTAAGTGGTTACTGCCGCCCATGGACATTTTACATGGACATGTAAGCAACTTCATATAGAACAGCGGTTCTATATGAAGTCTATCACAGATGCGTTGCTACTCCCGAGGACTGAGATGGTCGCCTCATA